>VZDJ01000594.1:25667790-25694965 GCA_008694505.1 Cyanoderma ruficeps
TTGTTTTTGGTGTGGGTTTTCTGGTGTTTTTTTAGATTTTGCATAGTTTGAGGTCTGCAGTACCCCAAAAGTAGTTGGGTTCTTCCAATATATACCAAAGGGTAGCTTGGTGAGGTTGGTGTGAGCCTCCATCTCCTTTGGGTTAATTCACCAGGTCACCCTGATGCCAGCTGGGGTGTTAGAGTGGAGTGCTCTGCATTCCTGTCCCTGCTTGTCAGGTTCTGGTGACTCCTGTGGTCTGGGCTGCCTGTCCCACTTCAGGACACACAAACTGGGCCTGAACTCTCTCGTGACCACATCCAGCATCTGGATGGGCTGGAGCAAGGACAGGGTGAGCTTATGCCTGCAACAAAAGGCAGACAGGAATTCTGCATGATGAAATGCATCTTTTCCTGGGAGACAATGACTAGCAGGGTGTTTATTCTCTTTCCAAAACTGTGGGTGTTCCTCAAGTACACAAGAAGCTCCACTGTGTGGGGGAGAGGGGGAGAGGGGCACCTGAAACCTCAGCACTTTGTGCAGCAGTCAGTCAGAAAAGCCACCTACTTTGCTTCCCTGCTGTCTGCCAAAAGCAGGATCCCCCTGAGATAACATGTGCAGGGGCAGCATGTGAACTGCAGGAAAGTACTGCAGTTTGGATGCCCCATAGACTCAGGGAGATTAATTAGTACTCGTTAAATCTTTTTGCTGGGCCTTCTGTCCCTGAAGGGACTGATGGAGTAAAGTATAAGGTGCTTTGGGAAAGGTGCATATTTGCTGCGTAATAAGGAGCTCAATTGCCTGCAGGAGGAGTCAGGAGCATGTGGAACCAGGAATTCTTCAGGAAACTTGCAGAAATATCCCAGCAGTGTATTCCAGCCACATGCATTTGTGTCACTTTGCAGAGCATCAGTGCCAGAGACCCTGCGCTGGGATTAACTGGTGATAAGAGCAATTATGAGGCATTTTGAAATGTCAGTCACATGGAACAAACACACACAAACACAGTGTTCTTGGTCTGTCAGGCTGTATTGTAGTGGCTCTTTGCTGTCTCTTCTGGCTGGTTGAGCATTTCTTGGTCAAAAAAAAAAACTGGTCTGTTTTCAGACTGCAGTGGTTTATTTTCTTGTGTAGAGAACCCTGAACTGAGGAAAAACTGGTGAAAAAGGAAGTTCATCCCAGCCAACTATGCAAGTTCATGATGGTATAAGCACTGAAATATTTCAGAGGCAAGTTCCTCTGAAAATGGGTGATATGCATGTTTTGACACTCCTGTTATTTCTCTTTTGGGGGCAATGTCATGCCTCTTTCTCTGAGGACATCAGCTTGGAGGTATGTCTAATTGTTTTGACTGGTATAAAATGCGGAAGAGCTGCCCTGGGAAGCCAGTCTGCCCGCGCCTTGATGTGAAAGCTTGTAGAACTCACAAAAGTTTAATATTAGTCTCAATAACTCGTTGCAGACTTTTGATTCCCATTGGCACCTGTCTCTCATTACGAAAGGAGAAGCTCCTTCACTGGAGCTTTCCAATCCTCTGGTCTTGCTGAGTGCTTCTCCACAGTGATACATACTTTCCTGATAGAGTGGCCACATCACACGTAAGGCGAGGTTAGTGTTGTTCCACATTTTCCTCTCTCTTCTACGAGCTGCACGTTGGCCTCGTTCCATTCTCCCTACTATTGAAAATCTCAGCATACTTGATTTACTTTGTGCACCGCCCGTGTTGGTCGTGCCTTGCCTTTCCTGCAGCAGCCTGTGTGCTTCAGCTTTGCAATAAAAGCTCTGTGCAACACACAGCAGGATCATCGGACAGATATTGGCAGGGCAGCACATCAGTGCCAAGCCAATTAAACCCTTAAACCTGATACACCGAGCCTGACTGCAACTGACTGTCTGAGGTCCTCACCAAATATGCTCCAGAGAAGGGGGATATGAACAGAATGTGCAGAAGGGGGCCCTGCAGGAGGAGCTGGGAAGCTTTGACATCCATGCTTTTGAGTAATTACATCGGTTTGGACTGTAACGCAGAAAAGATTTTTTTAGTGCACGCATTAAGAAACTACTCAAATTCTTTATGATGTGAGATTAAATTATTTCATCCCAGATAAAACTTTAGACCAGCAAAAATCCTAATGCTTGATTGCTTTGGAGGTAATATTTCAAGACTTGAATCATTCTGTTTTAAAATACCTCAAGTTTACAATGGTAAATCTACGAAGCACTAAAAATCCTACTCAATCAACTCTGGTTCTTGGAATGGCATCTGCCTTTGAGCTATAAAAATAACAGATGATTTTTTGATAGCTTATCAGTTAACAGACTGCTTAGTTAGGATAGCACATTTTTATGCTAATCTTAGGGCTGTGATGAGCGAGAGAGAGAAAGAAAATCTATAGTATTATTTTGTATCTACTTTAAGTTCAGCCTAGCTTTTGGAAAAGATTTGTCCTCTTCTAGGAATTGCCAGCCACACGGGGGTTTCAACACTTATCTGAATGGAGGTGGAATTGATTTAAACATGTTAAAATGGTAGTATATGTGGCTGTTAAATGATGTCTCCTGTGCACCACAGAGCAGACACAGGCAGCAAGGAAAACAGGTTCTGAGTTCTTCTTGGCATGGCTGCAGAAGCAAATCCATCAGCCCAGAACAGGCAGCATCACTGCCTCACTGAGGCTGCAGGTGCCTTTGTCTCTGAGAGCTGATGAGGCAGAGGGCAGAAGCAGAGATTTTTCCATACTCATGATCCTGCTCCCTGCCCTTGGCCCCACTCCTGTGCGTATTGTCTGAGAGGTGGGAGGAGACAGTCTGTGCTGGAGGGATGCTTTTGGAAGGTAGCAGAATGGAGGACAATTGGGGAAGTACCTGGGCTTTTGTGTTCAAATATCAGATGTGCATGCTGTGGTCTGGTTGGAGCATTGCAATGGAGAAATAATTCCTCCAATTTATCTAATTTCTTGATTCCCTAATACTAGCGATTAGTTTGGCAAAAGAAAATATTTCAACAAATTTAAGGCTGGTTTTGCACTTTGCTGGCATGAATTAGAATTGATGGTGTCTCAGTGGCCAGGCAGTGGTACAAACTGAATCCTCTTTTTGTTCACTCTGAAGAATTTTCATATTCTTTAAGCAGAAATGGTACCAATTTGGCTTGGTATCCACTTCCAGTTCTTTTGGGCAATGAAGCGACAACCTAGATGGACCTTGATTTGACCTGCAATTTCACTTTTGCAGTCTTATGTCCTTGATCTCTTATTAGAATAAATTCTTTTCCTAAATTCTCTGATATGAAAAGCTCAGAGTGCTTTTTTTTGAAAATAACAAATTGAATCCACATGCAGACCTGATTTTCCTGGAATTTAAGGTGAGAAGGGATAAGGTAATAGTGATTTGAATCTGATGCTCCTTACTGAGATTGTTTCCTACCCAATTCTATTTCTTTGGGATGGAGAAGAATATTTTAACTGAAAATTAGCATTAAAAATGTGTCTCATACAGTCAGTTTTCCTTATGTCTGTTCTCTGCTATGCTGACCATGACTTCTTTTCCCTTTTGTCTCATGAAGAATTATTTCAAACGTGTATAAAAGTGTCTTGTGAAGCATGAGAGCTGCCCATGGAGGTAAAGCTTGTTCCTTTCCTCTGAAAAACATGCCAACAGCAGTCAGTCTCCTTGATCTCTCTGACAGGGACAAGTAACAAGCTACGACTAAATGAGGAGGCATGTGAAATTGTTGTCTTCATTTGTTTCAGGTGGGGATTTGTACTTTAGAGCCAGGGTAAATCAAAGTGACACTCAGCTCTTGACTGGCCAGTAGCAATAGTGTGTTCTCAGTCAAGTTGTCCTGACAGATCCAGAGAGGGATTTTTGTCTTCCATTTACCAGAAGTGGGTCCTCTTTGTCTAGATTTGATCCAAAGTCAAACTGTAAGGGATTTAAAAAACCTGAAACCTGAAGATTTGAAAGGCTGTTAATTAAAACATGTAGACAATAAAATTAGGGATATTTTTCCCCTCAAGGGTCAAAGCCAAAGAAACATACTTGTTTCCCCAGTCTTGAGTGCATGCAGGAAGGAGAAAAGAATGAGACTGCCTGTTGCCTTCCCTACAGTTTGGAGACTTCCTCAGGCCCACATTTTCCTTTTAGCTATGCCACTTGGCTGCAAGCATTGGAAGGAGGAGAGATAGTGTCTTGGTCTGCTGCAAATCTTTGTCCTCAGGAAATCATCCAGGGAGCATTTGTAGAGGAGCAAGCCGACCCCTTCCTCCATCTGAGTCGGCTGGAATTTGTACACACACTGTCTGAAGTGCAGAACTACTGGAATCTGTGCTCTCTGGGGCTGCCTTTTTTAAACTTGCGTATTTCTTTACAGGAAACTTTTGCTGAAGACTACCTTATCCAAAGATCAGTGACACAAAATCTTTATCACATCTTTATCAGTGACACAAAATTGTTAAGAAGAGTCAGTGTAACTAAAATCAACTAATAGTGCTGTTCTCCCACAGACCCCCACATTCTGGCTAGGAGCATTAAAAGAAAATAGACTTTCTGTGACTTTTTGTTTTTTATAGTCTTAGGTTTAAGTCAAAAGCCTGAAGAGATGAGTCTTTCAGTCACCTGCATTTTATCCAGACGTGCTTATCACCTAAAAATACTATTAAGGATAGGAGTTAGAAAGTTAAATTCCTTTTTCCTTGTATAAATCAGTGTTCTGGTGAATTTGGAGCTTGTGGTTGGACAAGTCAGGTCAAATGTTTTCTTCAGTAGTCCCATCCCCATGTTGGCAAACTTGCTAGTGGACTTCCATGCAGACTAATCCCGTATCTGGGGTCTTAATGCAGCACTACAATGGCAGATGTACTTTTCTCTATGTCCCCATCCTCCCTGCTTCCAGAGCAAGGTGCTCCATTACTTACACACACAAAGAAATTCCCTTAGCCCCTCTACCAACAAGAGGACTTCAAGAGGGGTAAAATTTTTAAAAAGCCTACTCTTTAAAAGTTTTTGCTGAATGGTATGTAAAAAGGATCATAGAAATTTTTTTTTCAAACTTCAGACTCTGAGAGCGCTCAAGTAGATAGAAGCTGGAGACAAAGGAAAATGTTTGCTTTTATTTCTGAAAGGAAGGTAGTTAGGTTTCAAAATGCCTGCAATACAATGAGCCCGTGTGGCAGAGACAAGTGCTCATTAAAATGAATTTACTACAGGAGTGTACAGAACTTTATAGAGATTTCATGAAATCTAATGCTGAAAATTCATGATAGCAAGTAATGAGTCTTTGATTAGGCCGATGGGAATGAAAGTCCTTGGATTAAGATTAAATGGAAACTAGTGGTACATGCTAAAGGCAATTGAGCTAAATATTATGATTCAGGGCTCATGGTGACTTTTAAACATACAGCTTGTTGGTTGCTTGAAGTAGGTAAGGGAAACACATGCTAGTTTAACTTGACTTCAGAAGGTTTCCAGGCATGGCTACAGCTAAACACTTTACAGTTGCTGTGTGTCATTCTGATTTATAATTTCCTTCTTGCTAATGTTTCTTCAGCTTATTTCCCCCCTCTGGACTGTGCACTATCATGCAAAAGGGGCTGCGTGGGTTTGGGTTTTGTGCATGTGTTAGTTAGAGGGAAGAGAGAAGTGTAACAGTGACTGATTTGGGTCCTGTTTCTGCCACGCTCTGAGCTCCAATGCTCCGCTGCTTACACACAGCCCCGCTGCAGGCGTGGGCTGAGGCGCTGCCTGGGGTTGTGATTTCCACAGAGCTCAGCTTTTCTACCCAGGCCCTTTTACTGGGTGCAAATTCTCTGTGTAGGTGAGAGTGGTGTGGGAATTAGATCAGCTGAAAGGAGGCTACAGATGAGTGCTGACAAGGAGAAGGAAGCTCTTCTCCTCTTCATTCTGTACTGAGTGCATAAGAAATACCTGGGGAAAGGGGAGCAGTCCCACCTCTGTCACCTGTTCTGGGATATTACAAGCCCCCTCAGCCAAACTATTTTGATGGTGTTCCCAAGGCTGAACAGAAAATCTCATTTGGATGCCTAAATCCCTTGCCTTCTCCTTGTTTAGGACACACCTCTCAGAGAGAGGTGACATTCCCGTTTATGCAAAGAAAATGGGCCACTGCCCACAGGCAGGTGTTCATTTTTGAATGAATGAATTTTAGGTTTTTTATCTATTAAAACCTTTCCATCTTCAGTGGCTTAAATCTTAATTATGTCAGGCAGATTAATGCTAGATGTGCAAAACTTAGATTATTGAAGCAGCATCCTTAGTATTGCTTGTCTGGAAAGAAATCCGTGCTCGGTGGTATGGGGCACACAGAGTGGATGTCTCCATGTTTCCCATGCTGAAAGTAGCCTCTTAATACATATAATATTTACTTTCATCTCAAATACATATCAGGGATGATGGCAAAGTTATTACTGGGTGATCAGTCATTCTCCCCTCTCTTGTTCCAATGAATATTGAAGTATTTTATAGAAAGCAGAACAAGTCCAAAAGGACTGAGCGCCAGCATTTTGTCTGGAATACCTGTGTTTCCCTAATTAAGAAACATCCCCTTGGATGTTTCTTCACCTTGGCTGGTTCTTCACCTTGGCATGCATAGATAGTCTTCCCTTAGACACAGCTCATTTTCACAGCAATCCATGAATTCTGAGAAAAATGAGATGTTTTGGGGGGCTTTTTTTCTGCACAGTAAATGACGCTTAAGAAAAGTACTTCCACATCAGTGTGAATGTTTTTCGCTTTTTTTCGATGTTGTAAGTCAAGCCACAGAGCTGATAAATGTGTTATTTATGTGGTGCTATTCAAAGCCTTGTGATCTGGGGCCAGGCCGTGGCCGTGGTATTTAGCCTGGATGTCAAGGTGTGGATCACACCGAGGTGATTGCCAACTGCTCTGCACTGAGACATTTTGGGAGCAACGACATTTCACTCTGCAGAAAGGCAAGAAAACAAGCCATTCCCCTCTTCCCCTGCTGCAACGGTTTTTATTTTACACCACCAAGAGATGACATAAAATTTGATGAATTTCATCCTTTTTTTTTTTTATACCCACTTGAACTACTATATAAATATTAATAGCTAAACACATTGCAAACAGGTGGGACCCGTTCTGCCTCTGGAGAGCTGCCACCACTAAGTGATATCTCAGATGGGGTGACAGAACTTTCCCATGTGGGCGCTGTCTCTCCCTGCCAGCCCCTCGGACACGCCTGGAGCTGAGAGCTCTTTGTTTTTTTTGGGCTTTCTTCTTTTTATGGTATCGCTATAACAGTTTTTCTTGGTCTTTTAACAGCTCATTCAGAAGGAGAAGGACAGGGAATTAAAAGGCATTTTTTTCATTATCTGTTCAAGTTAGTGGGGTGTATCAAAGGGGGTTTGTTCCTTATGACAACAGACCCCCTGTTGTGTGTTTGCATCTGAGGGCAGCACCTCTAAAACAGTAATAAAGAACTGTTCATCTGTGAAATGTTTGGTAAATTTTGCTTCCTACCACCTCGCTTGTTTCTTTAGCCTGCTTTGCAGGTGCAGGTCAGGGAGTGGCTGTGAGGATCTACCCTGTGTGTGCTGCCGGGCAAGCAATGGCCGAGGCTGTGATTTGTCCCTGCAGCTGGGCTCTTTTAGGATGGATTTTGGGAGAAGGGTGGTTACAAGAAGCTGCAGGTCCAAAAGGAAGACTGGAGGTGGTTGGGGACAGCGCGCACAGGGTAATGCCTGAATTACCCAGTTGCTCTTACTTATTCTATGACTATTTCCTCCACCCTATCCTGATTTATCCATTCTCCACTATAAAATCTTGAAAGAGAAGTAATGCTTAGAGTTTATTTCTCACAGACTGTGTTGGGGGTCAGTTGGCTGCGGCGCCATCTCCAGCCTGATGGAGCTGTTGGAGCAATTGCTGCTGCCTTCCCAGGGCATGTGGAGCTTCCTTGTTTTCTCTGAAGAAGCGGTGGCCTTTTTCCTGAGCAAAATCCTGGGTGGAGTTCAAAAGGGGTCATTTGAGTTTTGGTTTTTCTGCTCAAAATTAAGTTTCCATAGAAGCTGTCAGCACATTTTGTCTTTCAAGCAATTGCAAATCCAAAAGTGATGTTTTTTTAAAAAAAAACAAACTAATTTTCTCTAAAATATTTTTGATGAAAAATATATTATGCTGCTCATACCATTTACTTACATTTTTCCTGTTAGAACTATAGAGAGATGTAATGTAGCCCCAGCCAAATTTGTGAGTCTGTGAATCTGTGACTTGTAGGCTATATTGTGCTCAGAATAGTTTTAAGTGACATATTTAAATAATTTTTAATTTCTCTTTTTGCAGTAATTCAGAAGAGAAGGTTGTTTCAGTTGATGGTGTTTTGTTTGGGTTTTTTCTTCCTCTGAAAAGCCTGCACAAAAATTATAGATTCAAATTTTCCCCAGGGGCAAGAAGAGAAATATTAGTGATGTGCCACTTGCTTGGTGGCACCGTGGAGGGAACGGTACAGGCATGAATCAGGGACTGCTGGCAGAGTCACTTTCCAATATGTGCAAATAAAAATGCAGACCACATATTACATCTGGGGTCTGAAGATTTACCAAGCTGCCATAAGGCCATAAGTTTGATTGTTTGCAGTTTTTGGGTTTTTTGAACGATCTAAACAGGCTGAATGAAATGCTGCCTCCATTTTTTTGTTAATACATCTTTAAAACTGATTCTAGCTGGGGAGACTCCAGCATTCCTATTTAATGTTCTGATTAATGAGCATAAACAATGCTTTTAAGATATTTTTTACCTGTGTATAATCAAGCCATCTAGCCACCAGTAACTGCAAATGTCACAGATTTCAATGGTCTCTTTGGGACTTTTAATCTGTTTGCTTTTATAAAGGAGGTGATTTTATTTTTACATTAAGGAAGCATTAACATCATTAAATGGGCTCCCACTTTATGATAACTGCAAATGTCACATTGATCCAGAAAGATAAGAAAATGTGCTCGTCTTTGGAACAATATCCAAGGCAAGAGCAGGCAACCCACACTATTTGCATTAAAAAACAAATTGTATAAATGCAGAAGATTGATGTGCCATCTGTTCATGTCCTTCACTTTTCTGGCTCTTCTGTGTTGAGATATTTTTATGGAATAGTTACGTTTATTATTTTGAAAATGACTCACAGGTTAAAAAAGTTTACGATGGGCAATATAAGTTGAAGATATTCATTTACAGTATCTCAGATATAAAAACTGGCATTAAAATTAACTTCCATGCCCACAAACAAACTACAGTATTCTGCAATCTGTATTACCTAGATCCTAGGATCAGAGAAAAAGACTTTACTAGCAGCTCTAGCAGTTTATGATGTGAATCCAAAATATTTAATTTGTACATTGTACTTCTCAAGTAATGCAGAGGCCTTCAGAAAGATATAGTGTCTAGAAAAAGCTACTGATGGGGCTTTGTAACAAGAAGATAAATATGTGGTGCAACTTGTTTAAGGTCAGGTTGTGTGTTCCCATGAAACCCTGGCACTGGCTGAGGGGAGGCAGTGAGCAGAGTGGTGAACTGTCAGAGTGTTTGTCAGAATGAGAAGCCCAAATCCCAGGCAACAACTACTGCAAGCTCCAGAAAGTTACTGAGAGGAAAACCTGTCTTCCTCACCATGATCCCTCGCTGTCATTTTCGTGCCCCTCCTGCTTGCTGCACAAATCCTCCTGTTGCCTGGAGTAGTGCCCATTGAGGCAGTCCTCTGCAGACCCAGTTTTTTGTTTTGTACCAAGCTCCATTTGAAGGTTATCTGTTGCCCTGAGCTTTCTGTCTTTTTGTCTTTCTGTAGAACTTTCTCACGCAGCTTCATGAAAACAATATCTATTCATAGAATGTTTACATACTTCTCCTGTAAGAGAAGAAATGATTGATGGTGATGTCCACCATCCAGGTTGAAGAGGTGGCGACCTGTGTAGCCAGTCTCTTGACCTCTGTACATATCTATAAAAACTGGAGTCAGATTGAATTAAAGGAGGAGTTTTCTAAAACAGCCATGGTGTGAGTTTCATTTCAGTGTTCCTGAAATTGGGGCACGCCCAGCTTCGGCCTGCAACAGTGATCCTTGTCCCTGAGCCCTCTGGAACTGAGGACACAATGGTGGAAAAGCAAGGGAAGGCGGAAGCATTGCTCTGATGCCCAGAGGTGGGAACTGGCATATCAGGCACAGCACATGGGATGAAGGAGACTGAAGATTCCAAGGGTGAGTGACAGCTGGGAAGGAGGAAAGGAGGAAACATGGCTGCAGGGGCTGTTTAAAGCATCAGCTCTCTACATCTCCTGAGAACAGGGCCCGTACAAGCCTTCAGAACAGTAGGCAGGAAGTGGTGGCTGGGAGAAGGGGGCTGATACTCATCACGTAGGGTCAGAGAAACCACCAATCCCACGAGGCCCTTCAGTGTAAACCACAACATCCCGAATACTCACATTTGGAGATGTGCAATAGGCTGGATTGAATCTCCTGTCTCCTGATGTTCCTCCCACTAAAAACAGAGTTGCCCAGAGCCTTCATGAATGAAGAAGTCTCACAAGTCAACAAATTTGTCTGATCCCTCTCTGAACCCATTTAACTTTCAAGTTTCACTGTGAGCAGTTGCCAGGTTAGCTATGCTTTTTATGCAAACATTGTTCCTGCTTAGCCTGCTTGGATCCTGCTACCCAGTTGGCTTGTCTGGTACTTTTCCCATCTTCAGTTCTTGGTTTGGAAGAAACATGGAGCCATCAGTTTCCTTGAATGACTTGTCTTCTCCATGTTTCCGTAGGTTTATCAGTTTCTGATAATCTGTTAGTCATTATTGGGAGCAGATCTCCTATCAGAAAAATATGCTGTGAGTTAAAGTTACATGTTTTAAACCCAAGTGAAAATACTGTGTTGGCATTGGTGGTGTGCTTGATTGCTCCAGCTCAAATGAAGATACTGTCCTACAGCCTGTGTTTGGTGGAACACGAGTTCCATGCTTTTCTGAAAGTCATGGGGGATGACATTAGGAAGAACAAATCCATTTTTGATTAGCATAAATCAGTAATATATGTGCCTGCATCTTCTCTACTGAACTTGTTTTAGTATTGGCCAATTGAAAATCATTTCAGTAGAATTTCAGGACATACTAAAAGTATCTCAGCCCAGAGGTGTGCTGCCAAAACCTAGCAAAGCAGGAAGCGGGTGCATGGGCAAAAGAAGTGATTAAATGTGCCCAGAAATAAAGTGAAGAGCTAATGACTCATACTCAGCATGGTTTTATAACCTGTATGCAGAGCCTGACTCATCGTGCCACCTAATCATACCCAGGGGACAGGACTTGGGGAATACAAAGTTCTTCCCATCTTTTCAAGGTGTCTGCTCTACCCTTTAAACCAAACAGGTTTGCCACTGCCTCAGGAAATGCTGCATTTTAACATAGCAGTCAAGTCTAACATCTGCCACCCTAGCTGGCATTTCAGCAGTAGTCTGATGGTGGTTTGAGGTTTTGCCTATTGCTGTTTAACAGTGTAACTTCTATCATGTCACCATACATGGCACCATGGCCAGAGTCACAGGGTGGCCATAGGCGAGTCACATCTAAATGAGTTCTGGATATGTATTGTCATTCCATAATGGATCCTGGAGTCCTTATGGCCGAGGCTGATACTTCAGTCTGCCTCACAAAAATCGGCTACAGAAATTGAATATGAGGCAAAAGAAACCACACTGCTTCAAACAAAGAGGATTTAATTTTGCTGTTGGAATACCTTTTACCTTCTTCAAACCTTTTCTAGGAATGCTTGTCTAAAACCTTGAGTTTTTAAATTGAGTATTGAACAAGGGAATACATAGCACATATGGCACCTAGAAATTACATTTTCTTTTTAAGTAGATAAGCCATGTCCTTAAAATTTTACATTTTGTCTTTTTTTAAAGAAGCTCACCCTTAAATTGGAGAAGATAGAAGTCCATCATTCTCTTTGGGGAATCTGATGTTTCTGCTGCCAGATCTACTGTCAAGGTCATAAACATTTCTCAGTGAACAATCTTTTCAAATAAGTTGTGTGCTGAATAAGTTCACCTCGAAAAAGACCCAGTGCTTACATTTCACTTTAAGAAGGAGGCCAGCTTTGATGGAGTCTGCATGTCTAAGACTTATCAGACAATCTTTATCACACTGCTCCAGCTAACTATGTGCACAAAGTGAATCCTACCCTACAGATCAGTATGCTGTACAGCTAGAAAGAAAATAACATTTAAAAAGCTCCAGATGTTTGAGTTGATGAAAAGAAATAGAACAGCTCAGCACTGTAACACCAATCTTCACTCATCATCTTCTGTGCTCCCTCTCTCTGGGCTTGTTTCTGTCTTTCACTCAAGACTTACACTGTAAACAAATTGAGCAAGGACAAGCTGCTGTGATATTTCCTGGTGCAGACACCAGCAAACTGACCTGGGTCCTGACTTGCAGCCGAAGCTCCTAGAATTGCTACTGCAGTTTAAAAAAGGATTATTAATTCCAGGTGCTCCAAAAGTAGTTTTGGAATGT
Source organism: Cyanoderma ruficeps (assembly GCA_008694505.1). Taxonomy (NCBI): domain Eukaryota; kingdom Metazoa; phylum Chordata; class Aves; order Passeriformes; family Timaliidae; genus Cyanoderma; species Cyanoderma ruficeps. Next base: position 25,680,306 of record VZDJ01000594.1, read on the forward strand.
CATGATAAAATGGGGAGTGTCCTATTAAGGAAGAGTTTACTGTTTTTGCCCACCTTCAATTACTTGGACCTTTCCTGTTTTGATGGAATGGATTACTTGATTTTCATTTGAGCCTTTTGTAAACCTGGGAGTCAGCATTGCCACACAACCAAAGGCCATGTATTTGTTATGGAATGAAAGCAGTGACTCAGGCTCTGTGCAAGTTCCCCCTGGTTTGAGATGTGAATGTAGCAGAGTAGAACTGCCCACAGCCAGCACCACCGAGGCTGCAGCTGCCATGGGTAGCTGCAGGAGAAACCTCCTGACGTGCTCGAGGCATTTGGACACCTACCTGCTCTTTGGTTGCTGTGGGATTAGAATACCTGACTCTCTTTAAATTGTTTTGCAGATCATGAATGACAAACAACACACTAGGAAATTGCAGAAAATTGACAGAAGACCAGATAAACCGCTGAATCTACTGACCATTTTGTAGGCTATGCCCTGCATCTTTGTGAAACACTCTTGTTGCCAATCAGGTAGAAAACCTACAACGAATTGCAGGTAGTTTTTTTCCAAAGACTGTTAGTGTAATTTTCACACTTTACGAGTTTGGGGAGAAAGAAATATCTACTTCAGTGCTTGTGGCAGTAGAACAGCACATTGTTTAGTAATTTGGGAGTCTGGTTTCATGTGAGGCCGAGTTCCCAGGTTAGTTTGGTCAGCTCCCCCTTTTCTTCTCCATCTTGGCTTCAGTGCCTGGAGAAAAGCTGTGTGCTTAGACTGACCAGAGTTGGGAAATGCTTAGCCTTTTGTATCCCTCTGACTGCTGTTGTTATTACAGTGTGTAGCTCAGTTGTGTGCTTTGTTTCCTTTCCAAAACCTGCTTGAAAAATATCCTTAGTAATCCCTGGCAGCAGCACCATGGCTGCATGGAATTGCATCCAAGCATTTGTTGGTGTGCATGTCCTTCCACACAAGTACTCCTCTTTTCTGTCACGGATGTGACAGCAGAGCTCAGGAATAGGCAGGGAGGACCCGGGCATTGCTGCTTTGTATGGGTAAAAAGATGCAGACAGAGGGAGAGAGATTTATATCTCTGTAAGAATGGCTTGAGTTGCCACTCAGCAGCTTGGGTGGATGACCTTCACACTAGGGAAGAGTCTGGTCTGCAGTGACTGCATTTTACTCCTGTTCATAGAAAAACCACATAATGTTTTAACTGCATTTTGTCACAAAAATAGGTTACAAAAAGAAAGAGGCCACTAAACTAGCTGCCTCAAAGAGGGGGAAAGGGGAGAAATTCAGCACTGGTTTATGTATTTGTCTGTGGGAAACCTCTAGAGCTTTGCTTTTTGAGATGGCCGGGGTGTGGTGGCACAGTTTTTTGTGTAATGGAAACCATTATTTATGTGTTCACTTAGACCACAATGCTCATTTCACTCATTAACTCAGCAACATTAGGACTGCTCTCCAGACAATGGGCGTTAGACATTCAGTGTATTGTTATTTCCATGCCTATGCCATTTATGCAATGGAAGATGTTTGCATATTACATTTGTCACAGACAACTATGGGGTATCAGATGTAGTGGTATTATTTTAAAATAGAACTGTAAAATGCAACTAAATATGCTCAGCTACAGATAGCTTTGGATTTTGTAAACTGAAAATTCCCATAATCTTACAAGAATGTGGTGCAATGCGAATGTTAATGGCTCAGGGGACTGGTGAATGGAAACAAGGTTTCTTAACTCTTGATAAATAACAGAAATCAAACCCAGCTTGATCATGTCTGAAAGTCCCTATTTTGTCAGGTTTACTTGTATTTTGGTTTGGTTTGGTTGTGGTTTGACTAGATGAATATATGATCCAGTTTATCAAATAAAAAGATGACTCATTCTGATTAAAAAAAAAAAAGAAATCCGAGTTAAAACTGAAAAACAAACATTTTTGAGGTACTAACACAAAATGAGGGCTTCTTCATCCCTCTTCTTGGAATGGATGTTCTTAAATTAATCCTCCCCAGTGGAAGCCTTTTTGCCCTCCGGGATGAAGTGACAGTGGTGGATGTCAAGTCTTCACTCTTTGCACCTTGGGTGTGTCCACAAAAGGTCTACTGCACCTTTGGCTGGAGAAGGGAGCATTGTTTACCTGTACAGGGAACGTTGTTAACCTGGGAATAGCTCAGCAGGAGCCTGGAGGGATGGGAAGTGGCAGTGAGCACCCCGGGTGTCCTCACAACATCACAGCAGAACCCGAGCTGGTTCAGCCCCAGGGCCGCCTTGTGCTTCAAGGGAGTGGATGTTGAGAAAATACATGTTTTAATGAAGAGGATGGTGAATGCTAAAAAAAGTCTGAGGAGGAGCGGTGGAAGGGTATGGAAAAATCCTCAAGTCTGGAAATGCGGCAGGTAATGCTAAAAGAGTACGGTTGAAGTAAAATATACAGCAATTTTGTTCTGCTATGTAAAATAAGCTTTTGATTTATGGAGTGTCAAAAATGTAGATTTCTACGCCTTTCACGATGAATTTTTTTGGCAAATTTTTGGATGAAAATTATTATGGGAAAAATGTTCAGAATATAATTATGGCTTTGCTGAAGAATTGAGGGCTCTTTAAAGATGTTTTCTGCTTGTATCTGCCATTGCTGCTGTCAGAGTGCCTCCCTGAACTACTGGGTGGCCCCAGCTGTTCTGTATATTTTACCCCCACCCCCTCTCTGGGGAGTAAAAGCACAATTTGGCCCAAAACTTGCTAGAAATGAATTGATTTCGCTGCAGACTCCATGCAGTACATGCTGAGATAATTAAATAAGGACTGTAAAGTGTTGTAATAAAATATCATGATTTGAAGTAGGGATAATCATCTTTGTTTTGTGGTGGGACAGCACCTATAGGGTTCTGGCCCATAATGCAAATAAAAATGGTAATGTAGAACATCTTTCATGCGTCTTTGCTTCTTTTGGGAGGCAAAGTCCAGCTGAAAGCATTTTGAATGCTACTATTTGAATGAAAGTATTTTTATTTCTAGCTTCTGCAATTAGAACAGTGAAATTTGAGTGGGAACATTATTTTACCAGAGAAAAGCTTAGCCTACAACTTAGTCTCAATGTATTTGGTTAGAAGAGTTGAACAAGAAGACTTTGGGGGCATCCACTGGTTAATAACCTCACAGTGAACTCTTTGTAGTGCATCTATTTTTTTAGCACTCGGCACCTCTCCTGTAAATGTGCTATGGAGCCCCTCAAGGACATGCTGCTGCCTCCTCTGCTTGGAACACTAAGGGAGCAGGAACCTCACCCTGTTTATGAAACTGATGTTACCCTCACCTGATTGCCCCGTTGCAGTCATTCCCTCCAGGGACCTGTGTTTGGCATCAGTGTATCTCTGGACACCAGACAAATCCTTTCTCTTCAAATTGGACCTTTCTTACTGTTTGAGTATTGCATACCCTTCATTATTAACAACATTCCATTTAAATTAACCGTTTCCCCTTTGTCAGAAATTTGTCAATAGTTTCCTCAGAGGCCAGGGATGAATTAATATGAGCCACGAATGCATTAAGGTTTGCATGCTTAGCTCTTCCTGGGGGCTATTGTGAAAGTCAATCCCACCCTGAGCAGGAACACATCAGTGTTGCCTCTCTGAGGTATGGGTGTGGGCAATTGAGTCTACATGCAGTGTCTGGAAAGATCTTATGTCCAGCAAGCCACTTCTCCTTATCTTGCTGTAGTATCTAGCAAATAAAGATATTAATTAACACTTCCCTCGGCACTACATAAGGTCTGCATTATGGTGTGCAACTGCAGCATGGGCTTCTGAAGGAGAAGACATTAGTGCCAGGATGCTCCTTGGTGACCTGCAGGGCGGGTACCTAGTCTTCATTCTTTGTCAGCCAGTGGGATTTTTTTTCTGTACACAGCCACTACAGGTGCAGGTCAGATCCTGGTCTGGTCAAAGTCCCTGTGCTGTGACTCCAGTAGACCCATTCCAGGCTGCACAGGCCGGGGAGCTGGGCCTGAGCCCTCTCTCGCCGCTCTGAGCTAACACTGCTGGCTCTCCCCAGCACCGTGTTCTCCTCCTGCCATTAGTGGTTCTATAATTAAGCTTCTGCCATCGTTCGCTGCCCTTTTCTACACATACACCCTCCTACATCTTTTGGAGGAATGTTCCCTTAGCAAAACAGTTTGCATGTCAATTGCTGATACAACATTGTGTTCTCGATGCCATGAGGTTATATTAGCACTTATATTTGTGTTCACAAGGGTTGCTTGCATACATAAACCTTGTGAGTGTTTCAGGGCCATAGTATGCAGTGTTACTGGGCAATAATCTTATGATGTAACCATAAACCTCGATTGTCTGTTTAACATCTCAGATGTTTCAATTTGCATTTCGTTAAAACTTGGCAAAAGGTTATCAGCTCGGATCCAAAATTCTCACAAAAATTGTTCTAATATGTAAAGTAAGTTTTGATTTATGGAGTGACAAAAATGTAAATTTCTAAGCATTTCAGTTTATTTTTTTGCCAAACTTTAGACTAAAATGACTTTTTTTTTTTTTTTAAAGTGATATGATTCTGGATGTAGTTATTTTCATAATTGTGGAGTGAAAGCAGTTGAAGATGTTAATTTAACTGCATTTACAAATAACTCTGGTAAAGAGCATTGCTTCCCAGGAAATGAATAAGACATCTATACTGAGCTTATTAAGACTTAGATGTACAGACAGAATATGGTATTATTTTTTGCAGGGAACCTGAGTATAAAATAAACTATAAGTACATATGATTTTACCAAAATCTATATTGCTCTTGATCTCCTCCTGAATGCTGTTTACTCATTCCAGAGCTGTTCTGCATTATAAAATATGACATATAATTGTTGGGTAACCCTTGTTGTAAAAGAGCACATTGCAAATATGTAATATTTCAAGGGAGACTTGTTTTGCTTTAGGAATACCTTTGACCATTGAGGAAAATACTCATTTCATACTGTATTTGCTGCTGGAATATCACTGAAAGTACAACAGATTTCCAGTGTATATACATAGATAGATTTTGTAGAAGAAATGTCTAACAGCAGATTGTCTTTGATGGTATAAAATTTGAACAGTGGGATAGTCTCAGATTTGTAGTAGTAGTTTGGAGAAGGAAAGAGTATCAACAGCTCACATAAAAAATCCTCAATTTAAATTCAGTTATCATATTTTTCTTTAAGATACACAGAAACACGATATTTCTTTCATAAATCCCTACTTTGTTGTTGTTTTATACATAAAACAGGCAATGGGGTCTCTTGTGTTTAATCATTTTAATTAAAAGTGTGAATTTTGCCAGTTGCATCAGCTGGTCTCTCATTTTCTATGGAAGGATTTCTGCTGTGAAAATGGTTTGAAATCTGGTTACCTTTTAATATTTGAAATCCCAGAAAAGTGTTTGGATTTAAAGAGAAAAATATAACCTATTAACCTTGCTTTAAATATTGGAATGTTATTATTTAAATTTGATATTTTCCAACAAGTCTTCTAAAATGCTTGTGGGGTGGGGTGCAAGGAATTCAGTGCACTTGTAGGCACAACTTCTCTAGATAAAGCCTGAAATATCTCTTGCAAGAAATGTCAGCATTTCCAAATTCTTTTTCCCCAGTGAAACAAATTTTTAAAAAAAAAAAATCAGAAAAGGAACATTTTCACACAGCGGGGAAAGGATTCTGAGGAGTTTTGAATGGGAAATGTCAAAACAGAAAGTGTAACTGTTTCAGTTTTCAATTTCTTTACATTTTGATTCAAGATGAGATTTTTCATTTTGATTATCTCTATCACAGAATGAAAGGCCTTTGTCAAAACTGCCATTTTCACATGAAAAAGTTTCAAGTTCTAAAAATCACCTTTTTCCGGCGAGAAATCTTGTTGACTGAGGCAGCTGGACCAGCTGGACTGTGATGCTGAACCGCAACCAGCAGCTCTCCAGGACTCACATGTGGGCTTTGGGGAGGCTCTGCTGCCGTCCCCACAGGCTGTGCTCCTCAGCTGGGGCAGCCTCCCAGGGGAGGCTCAGTCTGAGCCTGGAGAGTCAAAGGCACCCTCTGGCTTTGGGAGGGGCGTCAGGCAGTGTCAGGTGGCAATGTGGTCCTGCAGCGCTTGGAAGGGAGGTGCAGGCAAGGAGAGGGAATGTGGCATGGGAAGGGGACATGGCCCCAAGACATCTCACCCACCCCACGGGCAGGCGAGACTTGATGTGGCAGATGTGCCCCATCCTGTGTCCACAAACCATCTTGCCGAGAGGTGCCCAGGGCTGAAGGCTCCAGGATGCAGCTGATCAGAGAGTTTCACACAGCCTTGTATGTCTGAAATGTCAGGCACCCTGCTGACGCTTTTGGGTTTGATGCTTTCATGTGCTTCAGCCATGGAACAGTCAGGGATGAAGGACAAATGTGTGGCTCCTCCCTTTCTCCTTCTGTCCCTTGCCTGCCTGCACCTGTGTGGGCAGCAGGGCTGTTTCCTCCTCCCCATGTCCTGTGGCACCTCTGCCAGAGCCAGGGCAGGCAGCGAAGCCTTGGGACAGACACTGTCTTCCCTGCAGTGGGAAGGCTGCTGTCCCTGCACAGTCCCCAGCCAGCTGTGCCCACAGGAAGGGGCAGCAGTCCTCTGTGTGTGGCCAGCTGTGACATGCTTCTCTGCGGAGCTGTATTTGGGGGTCCAGAGGGTGGTGACAACAGGACGCCTTGGATTGCTTTCACCAGAAAGCCTTGTTCTTTCAAATCCTTTAAATTGTGTGCATGCAATGCATCTCCCTGAAAGAGTGATGACATGTCATAAGGAAACCAATTCCCTTCCTGTGCACAAATGAGATAGGGCTTTTGTAAACCCTAAGGACACAGAAGGTGCTACAGTAAAAAGGCATGTAGGCTCTCAAAACCTTTAGTTATTCATCTGTGTAATGCCTCATTGATCCCATCAGGATAAGTTACCTGATTTTAGTAAAATATGTGAGTGTGATTTTCAAAATCCTTTATAAAAGTGAAATTCCACTTTCAGTGGTGGAAACCACAGCTGGAATGTTTTTTTGTGTGCAAGAGAAAAAGCTCAACCTCTCTCAATCTCAAGCTCTGTTCAATATTTGCCCCCAAATTAATTTATTTTTCTTTTGCTTTCCTGATACTGTGTGTATTGTATATACTTTGTCACTGTGATCTACTTAGGAAAGAAGTATATATTTAAATAGATATATTTTATATTTATGTATATTATTTAAATGTGTATATGCATATTTAAAAGTAAAAAGATGCTGTTTTTTCAATTTTCTTTAGTTGCAGTCGAGAGAAACAAGATTTGATTTTTAAATGCTTGTAAACCGTGCTTTCAGATCCTACAATAAGGTTTATCTTTCCATCTGGGTCCCTGTGTCTGAAGTTGCTAATTTTGCAGAACTTTCATCCTGGAAAAGTTTAGATGAGTTCAGCAGATCTCAGGAGTGTTCACCTGGGCTGTATTTGTACATGGTTTGGAACATATCTATGAAGTCTCAATCTAAACAATACCATCATCATTCCCCCAAACATTTTTCTTATTAACAGTCTGTGAGCTTTAACTCCTTTATAATCCACTCGTAACTCTTGAAAATGCTCCTGTGTTGGTTTCCTTATGAAAGTGCTCCTTTCCAGGCTGATAACCTCTGAATAGACATCTTTGTGCAATACTCAGCCATGCCTTTATCAGTCCTCGATGCATGTGGCACATCAAATTATCCTTTGCATTAGCATAAACAAAAGAAATGTATTTTAAGAAACAGTAGTGTTTTCCCTATATTTGTGTTAATTACAAGTACACCATACCCGAGTACTGATATAACTTTACTGTATAGAAGCCTTCAAGTAAAACAGTATTTATTGTGAAAGATGATTGCAGTTTCAATAGCAACTCCTTCTTATTACTTCAAAAACATATATTTAGCCAGATACCATGAGCACTAAATTTAGTTCACTTGGCAGCACTTTAACCAACACTTTTATAATCTTTGTACTTAAAATCCCAAATAAGCCATAATTCACTGGCCATGCTGAGTAGTGACTGTGTGCATCCTATGTTTTGAATAAAAGTATAAAATTACAGAGATATGATCAATTATTTTAAAAAATGTAAATGTAGTGAAATGGCGTAGAAGGGAACCGCACTGGTCTTCATTACTCTGAAAACAGAAATTGCTGGGAAGCACGGGTAAAGGCAATCTGAAAAGAAATGGTTCCTGGGGAGAAATGGCTTTTCTACCAATGGCACTGACTGAATTCAAAAGAAAGGGGATAACAAGGAATTGGTTAATAACAAGCCAAGAGTGTTTCATACCCTTTCATCGCTAAAATTACAAATGTAAAGTAACTATGTTCTGTCTGATCACAGGATTATTAGTTGGAACACATTTTCCTTTGGGACTGAGAGTAGTGTATGTTGAGTGAAACTCCCTGAGTGTTGCAAGTGACCGTCCCTTCTGAATCACACAGGGAAACAACTGGGATTCACTTGCATGAGACACCTTTTACCTTCATCTCAAATGTTCTTCTACACCCAAGAGTTGGAGAAGCATTGAAATACAACCTTAAAATTTTGGGGTTCTTCCTTCTTGAAGGAAAGTGCCTTTGAAGGAGTTCTTTGATTTCCTGCTAAAAAAAAGGGAGGGATTTTGCATATTTTACATATTTTTGCACATTTTACAGGGGCCCTTGGATTCAAGTGGGAGGTGGAACAGGGTGTCTGTGTGCTGGCAGTGACCCACTCATGCTGCTGGCCAAGGGCTGGTGAGAAGGGGGCAGAGCTGGGTCCTTTTAAAGCATCTCCTCTCAGTTATCCTGATGATGCAATTCACTCTGGAGCAGACTTACCTCCACTGAGGAGGGATTAATTCCCTCACTTAATAATTTAATTGGGGGTAAAGCCTCCCACAGAACATTTCATCTGAATTTATAAATCCTGAGAGCACAGAGTGAATGAGTGAAACTTTTCACCTTAACCTTGCGACAAATTTAAGTAATTAGTTTCAGAAATGTGGCCATGTGGAAAAAAACAAAGCCTTCCTCTAAAATGGAAATACTTAACACTGGCCAGGTAATAACAACAACCTGACAAACACACGGCTTTATAAAAATGTAGCATATTAAAATTTTGGTTAACTTGTTGAGAATTAGGAACATCATGAACAATTATAGATGATCTCTCGAAGATTGGTTATAAAGATGACCTAATATTTCACTATTTGGGGGTTAGGATGTGGACCCTTTTCCCCACATTTCTTTAAAAATTGCTCCAAAGGGCCTGGGGACCTCTTGTGGGAAGTGCCCACTAAAGACAAAATATTTTGCAGACAGTGCCCCAGGGGTGGTCTTCAAATACATTTCCTTTTAGCTTGAAGTTGCTTTTTTGTTTTTTCCTTCTTGTGTTGTTCCAGTTCTTCTGTTGGATTATTTGTTAAGAATATGGGATTGTCTGGTAATATTGTTTTGTGCATTTTTTACCAGATTCAAAGGCAGTGGAAACTGTCAGTTGTCCTCAACCAAATTGGTTGAAGCAGTGAAGGTCTCAGGGGTGATTAATTTCCAGCAAGTTTTAGGAATATATGTGGTTATTTAGAGCAGAAAGGCTCTGTGAGTTTTGACAGAAGGAAAGGATGTGGCATGAACACGCCTGTTAGCAGCTTTAGAAGGTGAGCATGTCTGGAGATGTTCGTGCTGTATGGCCCAGGTGCCTACAGCCCTTGGCTATCAGCTCACAGCCCCGGGAGCTCAAGCTTTGTTGTTTCCAGCGCTATTGGAAATGTGTGGGAATCTTACCCAGGGTGCACATTTGCTGTCACTTGCTGCCATGAGTGCCAGTTCTGCTGTCCATCCCAGTACTGCCCTCGCAGTCACTGTGACAGCACCAGTATGTTTGCTGTGGAGCAGCTGAGTGATGCACTCTGTCAAAACTGGGATGTTTTTTGGCCAAGTGACTCTGTAGCTTGGTGAGATTCTTGATCTAGCCCTGAGACAGCTGTGCCAGGGTTGATGCAGGCCCAAGGGATGAGCAGGATCCTGTACCAGGATCCCTTTGGGTATCTTTTGATACCCTTTTGGTATCTTCAGCAGATCAGGACACCAGTTGCTGGGGCATCCACTGAGTTATTTGTGTGTTGTATGGCTGCATTGTTTTTCTTTCCTGCCCCCATTCCAGGTAAACCATTGTGAGTTATCAGGAAAGTCTCTCTGCATCTTTGTTGCAAGCCTTTTGGGTGAACAGCAGCAGCTTTGCACTTGCGAATTTTCTTCTGTTCCTCCTAACCATAATCTAATTTGGAGTTTTTTCATCTTTCTGTTTAACAGGAAAGATGCCTGCTCTAAAAATATAGAATATGGCTCCAGATCTCTGTTCTGAGAACAGCTGGTCACGTTCAAAATGAATGCCTAAAGAAAATAGCAAATTTGAAAAGAAATGTGAGTTTCTGAATTCTGGCAAGCGAAAGGCTGGCCTGAGGTAAGCCAGCCAATTCCTGGATAACTCCAGCGCCAGTGTGAGTGCCAGCACTTTTGCCTTCTCTCTTTCGCTGCAGAGCTGGTGCTAAGGTTTCAGTTTCATGTAAACTGTTCCCCAAATGGTTAGTTCTGGAAATAACAGCCCAGTTCCAATGATGACACAGGTGACATTTTCAAAATCAAAAACTGGGACAGTTCTGTAGTGACATTTTTAGGGTCTCAAAATATCCCTGCAAAAGACGAACGTATGCTTAAAAAAACATGCTGATGTCACTACTGCCAGTGTCTGCTTCAACAGCGATACATACATACTTCCCTGAGCACAAGGTTTCTTCCAGTTGCTTTAATTTGAAGTAAATTGTGTCATGAAACACCAAAAGTGCTGCTAACATTCATTCTGGTCTTGTCTGAATCGTGAGGCTGAACCAATTTAATTTAAATTAGTTCAGTAAACCACCAGGACAAGTATGCAGCACCTCTTGGATTGTGTAAACTCATTAGCTTTTAGCTCATCCGTTTGATGGCCACAGCTTGGGTTTGAAATGTCACAGAGGCATTTGCACACAAGGATGGATGGCTGGATGTGGAATCCCAGGGCTGTACAAGCCACCATGGATGTGCAAAGGCTGGCATGGAGAGGGAGCCATGCAGGGACTGCCCTTGGTGGGCTGCCCTGCCCACCCCAGCTGCCTCTGCAAAGCTGCACTCAGGCCTTTGCTCTCCACAAATCAGGAGAAATGTCTGCCCATGTGTTTTGCACCCAGGAAGAAATCAAACATTTTTTCAGTTTACATTGGAAGTGGAGAAACTTGTGCAGATCAGGTGCTGAAAGAAACTCCTGGGTTGGTGAGATGTCCTATGGGACCAGGACAGTTTTACTAAAAGGAATGTCAATGTTCCCTTTGTTTGAACTACTAGAAACTAAAGTAGTTTTTCCCAGAGAGTCACAAGTCCTGCTAATTAGAAGTGGCACTAATTTTCACCAAAATACAGTAAATTCTGGATGTTTTGCTAGGTGTCCAGTGTTTGGGACAACAAGTTGGAGATATCTCTGCTGATGGGCCGGGGTGTGAGCAGACGAGGAGGTGTCTGTGCACTGGGAGGAGCTGCAGGGCATCCAGGCATCTGCAAGGGTACGGAACTCCTTTGTCCAGACCCCTCAGTTTAGGACAGCTGCTTAAAGCCCTTCACAATGTTAAGTGTACGCACCAAAAGGTGACAGGTACACAGAAGTAAATTGTAGGTGTCTTGAATGTACGGCTCTACCCCTGGTTACAAAATGGCTTTTCTGCTGATGGGTATTTCCTACAGTGTTTGTCAAACAGTAGGTTCATGGCTTAGTCAGGGACAAAGTTATTAAGGACATAAAACGCCATCTGGATGATGCTAATAAACATAAAACCTAACCTTCAGATGCACTGCAGCAGTGACCAGACTGCACCAGACCAGATTACCCTTTGTGTTAAAATCTGAGCCCTGTGCTAACCCTCGTAGCTGCCCAACCTCATATATTTCACTCTGAAAACCTAAAACATGGTTATTCCAGTGAGACACCAAGTGACCTATCCCTGACATCTTACTGGAACACTGTCTTAAAAGGACTGATTTCCTAGTAGAGTTTCTTTTTCAGTTTCTAAACAGTTGGTGGTTGCTTTTAAACTTTTATTTAGGATTTCTGTTTCTCAGTTTAGTTGGCAGTTCATGTGGCAAGGAAAAAAATTAAAAACCCTTTTGCAAACTGAAAACACCCAAACCTACCCTATAAATGCATTTTGTACTTGTTTATATAAGAAAATGCTGGGATTTTCCACGCAAAATCTATTCTGTGCTCTAGGAATAACCTAGCTATCACTTTACTCCCAAAATCTCTTGCAGATTATATCACGGTTAGGAAGAGAGAAGGCTATGCAGGCCTAACCCTAAACTATTTAGCATTAAAGAATGGTTTTCCTCTGCTGGAAGATTTTGCGTTTTTTCTATGACAGGACACGGTTTGTCAAATGAATTTGTGCTTATCAATAGCACTTGCTGTTGAAAATTGGTATTTGCTAGCAAACATCACCCAGGCATTGTGATGTCTTGTTCTAAATACAGCTGCTGTGCGGGCAGCAGGTGAGAAGTGCCAGCAAAGGGCAGCTGCCCTGGCTGCCCCCAGTCGTGCTGACCTCTACAAGGCTCCAAGGCAAGGGCCAGCATCGCCTTTCATGCGTGGTGCTGTGCTCCCCGAGGACTTGCACTGAAACCTGTGACTCAGCTTGCAGTCAGGATCTCACCCCTGTGGCTGCAGTGTAAATAAATAGATGCCTCTTTACCCGCCCAGGCTGAACTGAGCAGACCTCTAGACAAATGTAACTTCATGTGTTATTCAGTGCTATGAGACTGAGGAAGATGCACACATTAAGGTGTCCAAATCTGATGCCAGAACTAGTCAGATGCTTCCCAAATGAGCATGCACATGTGCGAGAATTGAAAATGTTACACTTAAAAAGGACAGAAAGTGAAGTTTGCTGTATAATCAGAGGCTTCTCCGTGCTGTCAGGCTGATTTGTAGCTTTGTGTACAATGTGTTAAAATAGACAGGACAATTGTAAGGTACCTGTAAGTCTGGTTTAACATTCCACTTCCAGCACAACCCAGCAGTAGAGTGGTTAAATGGCTTTGCCTGGTACTCGTCAAACAGTGTCATTTTTGGGAAAAAATAAATGACAAAACACTGTGAGCCCTGCCATGCCCATTGCTGTGCGAACTGTGGAAGGCTTGACCACTTGGCAGCACCAATATGTGCCCACAGGCTGAGCAGTAACTTTGGCATGGGGAAACTTCAGCTATAGGCACATGTGTTCTCTTTTTCTCCCTTCTCTAAGTAGGCTCAGTATTAGAAAAACATTTTCTACAGGAATTAATGGTATTTCCACTGTGCTTGTACTATTGTAGGAATAGTTCTGGGAGCAAGAGTGTGAGTAGATGGCTCTCACTTTGTGAAATGGTGTTGATGTTAATTATTCCTCTGTACTTCTACACCTCTGTTGTGACCATCATTTAATACTTACTGTAGATTATCCTTTTGTTATGTAAGTTTAAAAGTATCCCCTCTGTTCCCCATAGAGAATTCAGCGGCTGGAGGTCTCTCTCTGTCTCTGCTGCTACATGGCCATACCTCATCTCCACGGAGCAGATGAGCACAGATAAAGCTCTCGTGAGGTCCTGATCATTTTTTTGGGGTCTCATACAAAAGCACAGGAAGGACTTGCTGGCCCCAGCAGTGTCCAGTCTGAAGGGAAAGAAAGAGTGGGAGAGTTTTAAACAAGCATGGTAAAGTAAAGTTGGTGTTTTAGTGCAGGGCACAGGTTTCCACCTGGACAAGTGTCCTTGCCTCACCTCCACCACCTGATGTTGATGAACAACTTGGTGCCATGCAGAAATTTGGGAAATGCTTCCCATGCCAGTGCAGTGACCCATGTATGGAGAGGGAGCACTTGGTTTCTCCTCTTCAGATTCCTCTTTCTCTGTCCCATACACTCTACATTTGGGATATAGGGGTTTTTACTTATTTGTGGTCAGAGACATGAGGTGTAAATGAAGTGAAAATCCTCAGTCAGTAGCCTGTTCTCTGCTAAATCAATTTCTACTTGTTACCTTTTAATACTAGTAAGACATTTGCTAAAAATCTTAATTTGGCTGAAGCCATTATGGCTGTATGACACTCAAATGAAAGTAGCTTTTCTGGTTTTCATCTGATATATACTTTGGCTCAGACTTTATGTTCTTTTTCAAGAATATATTGCCTCTAGTTGTCTCCATGTGTAGTGGATTTAGCTTCAGGTGGAAGAAAGTAGAAATTTTTGCAAACAAAAAAGTCATCCTTATGAAAATTGGTTGTAATTTAATAATTCATAGAGTAATATTTAGAACAAGAAACATCAGAATAAAACTTAACTAAATATTCACAGTTTGGGAATATCCATGTTTACTTGCTAATGCTTTTTGAAAAATAGGAGCCCAAATATAGGAAATCTGTGCTATTATTCATTACAATTAAATGGGCTTTGGTTCTCAGAGACTCCTGCTAAAATCTGCACTCTGGTGAACAAGTCTGTACTAGATTATTTAGTGTGTGCTATTAATAAATATTTCATTGTGCTGATGGAAAATATTCCTTTTGCTTTGTGATACAAGCTTTTT
>VZDJ01000594.1:25695024-25762966 GCA_008694505.1 Cyanoderma ruficeps
TTTTTTTTCTTTTTTTTTTTCTCTGTGGGGTAGGACTTTCATGCACAGGCAGCTGCTGGTCTGATTCAGCAGTTTGTGTTCAGGTTAGTTGTCTGGATGTAATTGAGATGATGTGATAGGCTGAGAAAGGCAAAAGGGAGAAGTTATAAGGAGTCCAAGTCATCTTTGAGAAACTGTCCCCTCCTTCAGTGATACTGAGGCGTGCTGAATTCAGTCAAGGCTCCTGACATTAAACTAGGCTTTCAAATGGAGAAAGGCCTTTTCAGTCAATGGCCTTTTTAAGGTCAATGGAAAACAAGTAAGTTTTCCAAAAACTATTTTTCAATTGAAATATTCTTTTGCCAGAGATGCCACGAGAAATCAGTTTCTGCCACCAGAATGGGACTCTATTGTGTATCAGAGAATCGAGATGAAGGAGGAAACCTGGCCAAAGCATCTTTGAGTTTCACCATACGGCCCTGGAAAACCAAGGAAATTTCTAACAAAAGCATCCCCTTCCCCCCTTATTTTTATCAAAACACCTATGAAAAGATAAAGGGGCAGGAGGGGATAGAAGATTCAGGTGATGGGTTTCCTGACCAGGTCAGTTTCCTTGGCTATAGATCCTCTGTCCTACAGGACACTATCCCTTCTCTTTGTTGATGAATTCAGTGGGTCGCAGCAATCCTATGGACCCTGGGATTTGTTCTGTGACACAAGCATCAGTGCATATCCTGAGCTATCTGTGCATGCTCCTTTCTAGTCTGATGGCCTCTCAGGAAGGCTTCTCTAAACCCTTCCCTTGATATCTTTAAATAGGGGCTGTGCACTGGCTAGCATTAATTTAACACGATATTCAGGTTCACCCCTGGATGATAACCCAGCGCTCATCAAAACTGTCAAAAACTTCATTGTTTCATTGCCTCAATAAGAGCAAGACTTCTCTGGTCTTCTCTGCCTCAAAGTCATTGATTTTCGGGTTGAGTTTGGGACTTCAAAAAAAGATCAGTGGTAGTCAAAGGAGCAACTTCAAGGTAACAGTGCTCAGAGAGTGCAAGTTCTGCCATTCCTGCCCCTGCCTCGAGGTCTGGATGTGAGTTGAATTCTGCAAGCCCCTTACTGAGCACTCGTGCACATCCAACAGAAGATATGGAAGAGGAAAATGTGGATGGAGGAAAACAAAATGCCTCCCCCTGCTTCTCACAGCACAGTTGACCAAAGCAGCATTGCCTTTTGCCTCTTGGTCTGCTCTGTGCTTTGGGCTTTGTTGCTTCTTCAGAGTTAAAGTGTCCAGCGCACAGTGTCTGTTTCTGGCAGAAATATGGGGGATGAGGGAGCTATGGGCACTTCAGTTATTGCAGTACAAGGTTTTGTGGAAAGGACAGCAAAGTTCATGCAATCTCTTGCTTTTTAGGCAGTAGTGTAATGTTTCTTTCCTGACATCCAGCTCTAATGGTTGTTTAGGAATCCAAACCGTAAAGATTGACAGTTTTCTAATTCTTCCATTACTCCAGATGATTGATTCCATTTTCTCACTGAAGAAGTTGGCTTTTAGTGTTGAATGAACCATGTTCCAATGCCCTTTCATTATTTATGTTCATTAATGAACAACCCCCCTCCTGCCCTACCACCTCCCATTTGCCCATAATGTAGTGGCCATTATGTCCCTATACCAAAATCACACACCCTTAACTGTTTTTAATAATCTGCGTGTGGTCTGTCTGGCTGTTCTGTCTGTCTGGCACAAGTTTCCAAGGCTATTAAAAAGGAAAAATAGCATTGGCTCCTGTCAATGAGACTGGGGAAGATTTTCAAGGTCAAATCCTGCAGCAAACTGCTTTCTTTCACAAATGTGAGAGACTTGTAAGAACCCCATTCACGTGATAAATATTTATGATTTGGGAGGAGGAATTCAAGAGTAAGCGAAATCTTCTGACATTGACTATCGTGGGAATTTGGAGGGGAGAAGGACGGGAACAAAATTAGGGGGAAATCTTCAGCAATTTTAATCATTTCAATTGCATTTTCTCAGCAATTTACTTTTCACTTGGGAAAAATCCTTTTCCATTGGAAATAGTGAATGGGAGGGGAACTTTTTTCCTTTCCAGTCTAAGTTCTTTATATTAAGCCTGTAAATCCTGAAGTGGGACTCTCTCAGTGCTAAATACTATTGTGGTAATGGATTTGTTGGCATCCCTTAAAGCTGAGGGACTACATGAATTTGCCAATGTATGGATCTGCTTTCCTTCATTCCAAGTTTCTCAGCTGACTTATAATTACATTGCATGGAAGGCGTATATGTTTTCTTGGGGTAAATTGAGATTTTTGACCCAGGGGAGGAGTAAATTTTTATTTCTTTTTCTTTTCTTCATGTGGAAGCCTAAGGAGATGGGAGACCACTCCCTTTAGACTTAGACGTGTTTCTTCACCAAGAGCATTATATGTTGGTTAAGGGATGAAGTGCATTGAGTAAATATCCCTTACCCATTGTCAGAGAATTTAAAGTCTGAGTATCCTAGAGGAGACTGGCCGCTCATTAGTAGCTGGACATTTCTAGGAAAGTCTGGAATCACAATTCAGCATGATTTCTGTGCAATCTGATTTATCTGTGGGATTCTGACTTTTTTCCCAACAAAATAATTCCAGCTTTTTTTTTTAGTGGGTCCTTGTGTGACTTGGACTTTTCCTTAAGAAAGGAAATTCAATTAAATTTTAAAATCTGACTAGTCAGAAGCTTTGAGTAGAAAACATTGTCTCCCTAACAGAGACATTCCTTTGGGCATGCTGAGGCATCCACTCAGCCATGTTGGACAGAAACAGGGAAATTTCATATTCCCAAGTAGTCGTGTTTTCCTCCTACCACAGTTTGATTTTCTGCTCTATTTGTGCATAATCTAAAGATACTTCTGCATGGAATTAGATTGTTAGTTCAGCTACATTCTCTAAGATGCACCTTTTTATGTGGGTTTTAGCAATTACAATAGTATGTTATATTAGTATAGTATAGAATAGTATAGTAGCACAGGTATTTGTATTCCTCTAGCAGATGAAACTTTCTTTGAGCTGATGAAGGGAANTTGTATGTAAAAAAAAAAAAAAAACACCAAAAAACCCAGGACAAAACCACCCTCTTATTCCAGGAAACTTAGCCAGAAATTCATATACTAAAGCCCAGAAACATCAGTTCTAGCACATCATGTAAAAAGAAAACATTTTTGCACAATTTGAGTAGTCCATCACCATAATCATCATGTTCCTGTGCCTAGTCCAGGGGAAACCAGAAAGAGCATGCAGGACATGATGTATGGCACCAGCAGGCTCCACAGATTCCCTTCCTCTGCTCGTCTCAGACCTCCATGCCAACATCAACCCCATCCTTTCTTCCACCTCCCTCCTCGGACCATGTTTATTTTNTATTTTTATTATTTTATTATTATTATTTTATTCCTAAACTTTCTACCTTCCTGGCTTCCTCATACATCCCTTGTGCCAAGGGTTTTGGCCATGGTCTCTGGCACCTGGAGAACCTGCAAGTTCTTCCAGAGACCTGAGATCTGGGCCAAACATCCAGGGAAATCTCCAGGACAACAGAGCACTTGCTTTCAGCTTTACACCTCTAGTTTTGTAATGTTCTCATGTAAAACCAAAACTTTCCAGACCGTGCTGTCAAAATACAGAAAATCTTTCATACAGAGCATCCAGAGGGTTCATCTGAGCATGGTGTGTAATACTTAGGAGCCCCTGAGTATCACTGCGGAGGGCTTTCATCCTGGGGAAAATACAAAAGACAGGTTAGCTGTGTCTGCACTGCGTACAAAAATTCAAGTTGCCAAAAATCAAAAGGAAAAGTTATGTCTTCTACTTAATTTATTGGTAAATAAACTAACTTTCTTGAGAATAATGGCTTAAATTGTGAGATTCTTAGAAAAAAGAATTTGAAATGGGTCCTGCAGTCTGTAAGAGAGACAAAGTTACGGTCCCTCCTTCTTGACAGTGACTGTGAGAGAGCTTTATAAGCCTTTGTGTGTAGCCTGAATGGATGAGAGGGTGTTTTATCAGTTACAAATAATGTTTGGCAACACTGAGCTACATGTATTTTAACTTTGAGTGGAGAGATATATGTAGTGATAAGGTTAATGATGTTATTTAAAATAAACATTTATTAAAATCCACTATATACTTGATTGGTGCTTGCTCTGCAAACTTGCAAACTTGTAGATAGCAAAGATATCCCAAAGCTTCCCATTTTCAAACTATTTAATATATTTAGAGTAAATCACAGATACAAAATCAATGTGCTGTAATTGCTCTTGAAATTACTCTTTTTCTCAGCCTCTTGTTTGTTTTCAGAATAAAATCAAATAACTTTAACCGAAATAGGTTAGTGTTCCTACAAACAGCAGCCAATGCTGTATGTCTGGCTGGATGTTTGCTCTGCTGGATGATGGTCAGGATGTGGGTGGAGTGGATCCCTGCTCTTGCCAGGGGTCACAGGCTTCTCAGGGCCAGGGGTCAGCTGGCAGCAGCCCCAAGAGCTGAGTACTTCAGGACTTTTTCTGTGGAAATGCCTCTGGTTGTGTGCACAAGGCCCAAATGCCAAGCAGGGTAAAGGAAGAGGAAAGGAGCTGCATCGCAGAGCATAGACCTGACTGCTTTATGTCATTGTATTGCTAGAGACCTGCCAGCAGCTTCCTTCTGTTCCCAGCACCTTCCCAGCTTTGCTCCCGTTTCCTCAGGGCATGTCCTGCCGTTGGGGGGGGGACGGTGGCGCATCCCATCTGCGTCTGGCAGAGCTCACATTGGAACCACAGAATATCACACTGAGGGCTTCGGTTTTCAGTGCTCAGACACCACAGCATGCACCCAGGCAGGTTAGCATGAACTCACTGCTTATTTGGAGAGACATAAAAAAGCCACTTTCTGTCCCACTCTCATAATAATTTTCCTTCGACTCTGCTTCTGCTCAATATAAGTCCTGGAGATGAAGCCTGCAACCTGTGGGCAAGCTCTGCTCTAGGGTCAGCAGTGCATGAAGATGGTGTGGCCCCACCACATCCCAGCTATCCTGGTCTCACCTGCCTGGTCCATGGTTAGGGAAGTTCTGCCTTTGGCTTTGTGTAGTTCACCATTTCCATCGTTTGGGTGTTTGTTTGCACCCAACATGATTAACCTGGCACTGCTGGTGGCTGCCTGACATCAAGCAGAACAAACACAGGAGTTTACAGCACTCCAGCCAGGTTCTCACTTTGCAGAAGTTAAAAACTCTCCCCGTTACAAAAAAAAAAAATTCCCATTACCTTGTGTATGACACTGAAGTAAAAGTAACCATTTCCTCTGAAGGAGGCTGTGCTAATAATTAACTCTGTGCCAGGACGTTTAAGGAAGAGCAGATACTGAGCTGAATTCTAAACAAAAGTGTAACGGAAAGCGAATCTGTGTTTTCTGTCTAATTTTCTTAGATGTTAAGGCCTATTTATGATCTCCCTCATGCCTCAGAAACCTCTCTGAAATCAACACATATGTGCTGTCATGCAACCTGGTTATATTTAGCAGGGGATGAATTTTCATTTAGGACAACTGTTTGCTCAAAGCTGATATTGTTTCAGTTTCAGGAGGAGCTCTGGGTTTAGTTGTTACTGATCTGCTGCCTTGAGAGCTGCGTGATCATCCAGATAATGTGTTCTGCAACTACTTTGTATGCACCAGCACTGAGGGTTGCTGCTGCCCCATAGCCCCAGTACTGGGGTCCAGATCCTCAGCTTTGGTGTCTGGCCAAACCCTCCCCAGCACCAGTTTGGCTCTGCCCATTTGCAGCAGCTCGGGGTATGATCCTGCCTGCAAATGGCACCGACATTCTCTTTCTCTTTCTTACTTTGAAGTAACCAAAATTGGGGTTGAAGGCAGCCAAAGTGGATGCAGGAGCAGGGGTTTCTTTCCCTACCCACAGAGTGACTCCCTGTTTTCTAGGGAACAAGTGAAGATACGTGTCCCCACCTCTAAAATCTGCAGGCTAAAGTAACATGAAATCTTGCCTTCTCTGCCTGTGCATGAGGAGAAGGTTCAAAATGAGCTGAAGCAAGTGCTGATGAGCACAGACACACGATGGTCTCACCTCTAGCACTGCTGCAGAAGCCCTGGACCTGTCCTCTGAGCCGACAGCTTTTCCTTGCTTTGAAATCCTCAGCAGCATGGGTTACAAAAGGGGACTAAGGAGAAAGTCAAAGGGGCTGACTTTCACCAGACCCAAGAAAGAAGTCTCACTCCACCCAACAGTGCTGTGCTGGTATATAGACCTAGGAAACCAGTCTGTTCTTTTTCTGATTTTGCATGAGACAGTATGGATAGAACTCACAGCTTTCATTTTTTTGGAAAACAGTCCTTAGTAAGCTGACTCTTAGATGGGCAACCTTAACAGCACTTCTGTTTAATGAACATTACGGTTTCAGCCTATGTGGATGTGTACACACGGCAGACAGCACATGAATAGTTGGTAACAGCTGGAATTTAATTTAACAAATGATCATAGAAAATGTAGGGCTGACTAGTAAGGTGAATTATTGGCTTTTTCATCACTGAGATTGTGAGCCACATCCAATCCAGACCAGAGAATAAAAAATACTCTTTTTGATTAAATGCAAGGAGTCTTCCAGGAAATTTGAGTACACGCAGGTCAGTTCTGTTTCACGGTTGCCAAGTAGAGGCTGTGGGAGGTCTGGGGTCTGTTGCCAGCTGCTGGTGGAGCATTAGGGACCCGCGACAATGGGCTAACATAGTTTGTACCCTACCTTTAAGGATGCTGTCCCAGTACTCTGTATTAGAAACCAGAATATGAAACAATCTTCTTGAGCAAATTCCCTCACATGAACTTACACAGCAGCATCTCCAGGAAACTGTGAAGCTGGGGACAGGGGGAGTGTTGTGAGGTTTTTGGGGTTTGGGCTTTTTTTTTTTTTCCAACCTAACATATCAACAGACTCCTAACCAAGGGAATTGGTTTTTGTAAGTTTGAGATTAAACAGAGATGGCAGTTTGGACATACTAAGGAATTTTTTTAAATAAGGGCATTTTCATTGTTTGCCATCACTGCTTTCCCCTAAGAGAGGATGGTGTTACCATATGTGAGAACGACTTGGTCTGGAAATCTTGCATCTGTTTTATCTACTGGCTCTTGCTGTGAACTAATGTGTTTGATTAAAGATTTTAAGCTGTATGCTTACTGTCGGATCTCTTCTGTTTGAAGTGTTAGGAGTCTGAAAGCTTCATTGGATGCTTTGAATCTTATGTACCTAAACCCTGCAAGGAAGTTATTTTTGTTGGCTATTTCTCAAGCACCAGCAATGTGGCTTGGTCATGTGTGAAGTGCTAATATCAGGAAACTTTCCTTCTCAAGTAATTTACATTAGAGAATGAACAGATTCAGTGAGACAGAGTGAAGCCCCTAGGCCCATGAAGTCCACAGGAGATGTTTTCCTCCTCCTTTAACCCGAGGTGGGGTTTTTTTTGTTTCATATTGAGGCATTTTGGAGGAAGTGATCTTCCTAAACATTGGGCTTGTGCAGAGCGCTGTGCATATTTTGATATCTCTGTGGTGGGAAAGGAGAGGAGCTAAGAGGCAAGAGAGAGCCTGTCTGGGAGCAGTCTGGGGGCTCAGTGGGCTGAAGCCTCAGTAACCCCTGCTCCACGATGCCCTTGGAGCTGTTTGGGTGCTGAGCACTGCCCTGCAGTGAGGCAGTGTTTGCACTCACCGCAGTGGTGTCTGCAGCTACTCACGGCACAGATGACAGGTTAGATCTGCCTCAAGTGTCCCAGAAGTCCCTGGACTTGTCATTTCTCCAAGTTTAAAGATATAGCCGAGGATTCTAAAAATATTTCATCTTCCCACAAAAAAGTAATAAATTGAAAACCGTTAGGGTTCGTTAAGGGCACTCACCCTGACCATGCCTAAAAGCAAGGGAGTGTCCACTTAAGAGAGTACATATTCTTCCTATTTTAACCCACAGAAATCGCACTTATATATTCCCCTGACAGACACTGTCTCTATAAATAAGTCCCCGTCACCTCCCCCGGGTACAATAACACAGTATACTAGAGGTGTCAAACATACGGCCCATAGGCCAGATCAGCCCACATATGTACTCAGAACTGACAGAATCTAATCTTTCATCTGAAGAAAGAGAAGTCTCTAGACCTCAGAGGTTTTTTTTAAAAAAAGGTACAAAAAAAAGGGCTTTGGCAAGGAGTTGGAACTAAGGAGTTCAATAACATCTGCTTGAATCCATGGGCAGCCAGAGACAGAGATGGAGGACAGGAATTTGTTGTTGACTTCATTGGGATGTCAGTGATTTAGAAGGCTTATCAAGCCTCACATATTTTCTTTTTGTGAGAGATCATAGTTCAATATAACACCCTGAAGCAAGCATTAATGTTCATTTATGGCTGGTTAACCACGCGTTAGATATCTTCTGCCTGCACAGTTATTGAAAAGAATTTTCCTCCATAACACTTATTCCTCCTTTTCCTTTTGTGCTATAATGATTCTGTAGCCACCACCATGGTCTGCTTGAGGCTTCATTTTTCTGGACTAAGCCAGGCAAGATCCTTGTGATCTGTGCCTCCGTGGCCATCCTAATAGTCTTTCTCTCTACCTGTTTCATTTTTCCTGGACATGTGTGGTGATAAGAGTCTGCCTGGTGAAGCCTCCTAACCTCCAACAGGACTGTTAATGCTACCTTCTAGGGGGGATTAGTTTGCTTTACCTGCCACAGCAGATGCCTTTCTCTCAAGGCCAAGTTGTGTTAGTTTACTTGCATTTGTCCTGTGATCAGAGAGTATTTCTCACCCGCTGCCATTCCCTGACAATGACTCCCAGAGCATTGCAGCAATTCTGCTCTGACTCCTTACAGTTTGTGGCTGGGCACATATGCTGTTGAATCCCACCCATTTCTATCACTCCAGTCACCCAGCTCTTCCAGTTCTCCTGCTCCAGAAATATCCCTCCTACGTACTCCTTTTCTCTACCTTTGTTGTGTTGATCCAACCATCGGAACCGTAAAGAAAATACGAAACACTTGTTTAAAAAAGGACATTTAGGTGTTTTTATGTCAAGTTTTCAAATGCAGGGGATTTGACTAATTTAATTTTGTAACAAACAAAACAATAGCAAAAAAAAAATGGAATTGCTTTCTCTTGCAAAATTATTTTGTGTTTGTTTTCCTTTTGACCTGGAAAATACAGTGTGGATATTACTTTGAGCAAGTGCAGTGATTCCCCACATGTCTCAGCCAAGTTGGCTGAGGTGAAATCCTTTTATCTGGAGTCCAAGGCACCACTGGGATGGGCACTGCCTCAAAACTTCATCTGGAGCTGTATCAGTACCAAGTAGCCAGAGTATTAAGTTCTGTTCCTTGCCCCAATCAAGGGGGTGGTCACAGACATGGTCACAGAAAGTTTGGGCAGGTATAAGTTATCTAAAGAAGATGGTTGACCTCTGGTGACTCAAGACTTTGCCTATAAAGTTGTAGAAGCACAAAGATGTCTCCTCCTTGAGATACTTGTGAGAATCTGGGGATTTATAGTTTTATCTTGATCAGGTCTCAAAACCAGTTAAAGCAATTCCTGCCATCTTCCTTTCACGAATAAGAGTGTCTTAGCTCCCAATTCCTTATTCTCAATTCCTTATTCAATAGTGAGGGAATGACACCATCCTCCATCAACTATCTTGAGGGGCTTTTACGGCATTTATGCACTACTTCTGTTTATGTAAGCACTACATTCCCAGGCACGGCCATTTAGGGCACATATAACCTTTTCGGCCCTAAACCAGGCAAATCCTATTGAGGTGAAACTGGAAACCAACACACCCACATGGAAAACACCACCATAAAATATCGACAGGAAAGAGAAGGTTGAGGCTCTTGCTGTTCATTCTCGTTTAGGAGACAGAGACATTCGGCACTGACTCACTGAAAACTTTACTAGGGGAAAAATCATCAAGATAGATCTATTTTCAACCACAATACCCAAGTTGTTTTTCATTTTTTTCAGTCAGGTTATTTCTGTAATGAGACTTTCGCACGAGGCGTAGAGCACAAGCCAATACACCATATTCATCAGGCCTGGGAAAACCAAAATGATTTTTTTTTTTGACCCTTGAAAGTTTCTGATATCTCCATTTGGTTTGGATTTTCTCAATCTCCAACATGATGCTGTAGCTGAGTAGAGCATATGGTCCTAATAGATATTCAGTCCAGATGTTAGTTGTCTAATATGTATCCTGAACGGCTGTGCCGAGCAGCATATAAGAAAAGCTGGTGGAGCAGTTAAATAAGGAACATGCACATTCCAGTATTCTCACCAGTTTACGAAAGTTAAAAGTTCCAGATTGCAATACCTCCGGTTCTGTCACTTTGAATTTCTGGGAAATGTTAAGAGCATGAAGCTTGGTGCACACGCTAAGAGCAGGCGGGGAACAGCCCCACCTGAAAGCCAAGCAGCAATGTGGGGCTGGGAGCGGTGGTGCCTCCTGTCTTGGGCAGGCAGTGAGCGTGGATTGCCCTCTGCTCTGTGCTGGGTGACAGAAGTGCCCAGATGTTTGTGGTCTCCTGGTGCAATTGAAGGCTGGATAGCAGCTTGCTGTCCAGAGAGTCTCAGAAAGGGGGCTGGTCTGAAAGAAAACTTCACACTTAATGAGGGAGGAAAAAATCATCTCCTGCACTTTTTGAACCCAGGATCTCTGGTAATCTTGAGCAGCATCTATGAATGGTAGAGATTAAACTGGTGATGGACAAAGAGCATTAACGCTGCTGCCAAGAGAAGGGCTGCTCGCAGAGTGGCAGCCTGAATGCCCCCCACCAGTGGGAAGAGCTTCAGTCAGAGCTTGCCTGCAGCTCAGCACAAGAAAATCCCACCACAAGTTACAAAGCCAAGGAACCCTTCATGTTTTCCCTGCTGCTCGGAGAGCTATTTATATTTTAGTGTTCAACATAGCATGTAAGCTGAGAACAGACCTGCTTTTCTTCTCCCATACCATGTCCTCTTCTTACTGAGGTGATGCTGGGACTTGTGGGGAGTCCCACGCTGCTGGTTCCTGGCATGAGAGGAACTTGTGCGCAGAGCTTGTGCACAGCTGAACACAGCCAAACTGGTTCACAGCAACTTGAAGTAGTCTGAGACATCTGGCATGTCCTTCGTTCCCTTTTCTTTGGCTGGAGCTAAGGAAGGATAAATCTGTGTGATGCGTAACTATTCTTTAGCTCTCTCAGATTTTAATTCAAGGATAGGGACAGGACTAAATCCATTGGGTTCCTTTAAAAAAAAAAAGGATCAAAATCTCTCCTTCTCTCTTTATTCTTTCAGTTCATGAGGTAGATTCACTCCCTGTAACTGCCCCCCATAAACTGTGACCAGATGAGGATGCTGACCTTACTGCCCCATTTCTCTCACCTCAAGCCTCATTCTGATTTTCATGGAAGATCTCCTGTCAGCTGATAAAGCAAACTGTTTCACAGTTTTAACCTGTGAGTACAAGTTACTCAGCAAGGAAATTAGCAGCTTCAAATACATGCACAGGTATACACAGACCCTCTTATTACTCAAGGAAACCTGAAAGTAGTTTCAGAGCTACAAGTTTATTGACTGGGAAGTCAATAAAAAAGATTAGCTTTTAAGATTAACAGTAAAACTTGATTGCTGCTTTCAGCAGCTAACCTAATAATTTCAGGAACAGAGAGTCTGTGAGCTGTAGATCACATACAAAAACTTGGTGAACATCTTTGAAAAGGAATGTTTTTTACACACGGATGGAAATAATTTAAGTCACATAAAGCGGCCTAGATATGCTCTACTATATGTGGGTTTTGTCCTTGTAAAATAGAGAAAAGAAGACTTTGACCTTTTTAGGAAGAAAAGGAGAGGGTTTTCTTTATGAGAAGTACTCTTCAGTGAATAAGAACAAGTCTCTCACTGTGTTAATTCACAGGGTCTATGCTTATTAATGTTCAATTGTTGATTAAAAGCATTGTCTGTGATTAATGCCTGTCACTGATGTTTGCATGTGATGATGGTATTTCATCAGAAAAGATAATACTGTTAATAAGTTGCAGCCCTGAGAAATAAGCAGAAGGGTAAGTGCCACACAGAGGCCATTGATCACACACATGCTGTTGGGTGTTAAGCTGGACTCCTGAATATCATCCCTGAGCTTGCTCACAAAGGCTTTGGCTGCTCTACAGATAGGCAGGTTTCTGCTTTGGGATTAGCCCAGGGAGATGATGGAAGAGACACAAAGAGGAACGGGAAAGCAGAGCTGACAGGGTCCCAATAGCAGTCCTCTGCTGGTAGGATTTCTGGGGTGAACACCATGGTCACCTGAGCTGAAAAGCACATGAGCAGGTCTGCATTCCTTCCCAGTCGCCTTTAGGAGAATGTATTTGACTTTTCCCCAAGGTTTTCACAATTCTGCCTCAACATCTTTGAAATCCTTTTTAAGATATGTGATAATTTGAGGCAGTGCTGTCCCTGAACATGCTTGTGTTTCAGCCTGTAGTGTAGCCATACATCTTTCCTGTATTGTATTAACAGCTTGACTGTGGGGCCCTGAATGCTGAAGAGAATTTGCACTTCTCAGCTCCCTCAGCCTCAAGCAAAATCATGGGTTTGAGGTGAAGTACTCCAAAAACCTCCCATAAGAATAATGAAAAAGACAGCTGGAATTCTCTCGTCTGAGGTGGGTGCTTCTTGGTTGGATGAGATGCAAAAAATGCCTACCAACTGTCAGAGGAGTTAAAGGTATGAAGTGCATACTCAGCAAAACAGTTGTCTTCAACAGTAGGATTATCTTCGTATATAGAGTTGTCTTCAACAAGTCAACAAGGTATTGCAGGAAAGGTGTTTAAAAGGGAAAAAAAAAAAAAAGAGGCAAGCAGAAAAGAAATTGTAACTGGGGGAAATTATTCCAGTTGCTGTAGCATAATAGTTCTATGTGTATGTATTGTATTTTACTATTAGGTCAGTGTTGTACCTGAAAAAAATCCTGACTTCAACAGAGAAAAGTAATTTCAGCGACCTGGCTCTAGCTTCCAGGCTTAAATTTGTGCCAGGACTAATCCCTGGCTGTTCAGAGAGGGTCAAAGTTGCTCCTTTTTAAGGTTAAACACTAGTACTGGCCTTAAGTGGAGTACAAAGCTCACCAGAAACATGTGAAGGTCATGGATTCTTCCTAAAGGAGGTTGGAACTCCACAGAGTATTTCTAGGAAGACGGAGATTCCTCCTGTTAACTGGAATCTACCTTTACATCTCTTCTAAAGTGTTGCAGACAAATAATTTTGCAACAGGATTCCCCATAACAACTGAAAGCCCAAGGAGAAACCAAGGGGATGAGAGAACAGGAGATAAGTTTGATGGGAGAGAGAGAGCATTTCTTGCATTTTATGAAGCTCAGCTCTACTGTGAATCTTTAGTGGCCTTGCACAGGGAGTTGTTGAAAGGGCTGAAAGCAGAGTTAAGCAGTATCAGTGGAACAGGACCTCTGTCCCTTTGAGGAACGTTCTCATCCACCTGCACAGATGCTCTGTGGAATTTCATTTACACCACTAGTAATCAGTCCTCTCTGAGGGCAGTTTAATATTCAATATACCTGAAAATAGACTTTGAAAGGTCCAGTGCAAGGTAGGTCTCTCCCACGGTGAAAAAGGGTTATTAGAAAACAATAGTAAAAATGTAGCACTTTTTCAGACAGCCCCCAAGTCCAGGTTCCCCAACCAAGGCAGTCTCACATCTCTGGCTCAGATTTGTCCAACAACAAATTATTTTATGAGCTCCAGGATTTGAGTGTTTGGTTAGTCTTCAAATATTACAAGTTCTCCAAAATCAAGCTGTTCATTCTGGGATTAAATAGCCTATACCTATGGGAAGTGTGCTGCATGTTTCCATGCAAGAAAATAATTTTTTCTTGCCTCCTGCCAAATAAGCTGCTGATGTAGCATCCTGCACTAAGCTGTGGCCAGTTCTGAGCCATCATAGGTGGAATCCACTAGTTTTTTGCCTTCATTTTTAGTAGGTTTGTTGAAAAAAGAAAGAAAATTGTTTCAATTAACATTCACTTTTGCTTTTCCAGAACTTACCACTGAAATTCCAATGGAAGGTATTTTTGTGAGTTATAAGTATTAAACATTTGCTTCTCACTGAGTGACATCCTCACATTGACACATCATTCTCAATACGAACAGAGCTCTGCTTTTCTTGGAAACCTGCATCAAAAGAAGCAGGACACAATCAGTCTCATGTCATTGGAAGTTTTGCCCCATTTAGAAATTCTCAGTGTGCTACGCTTCGCTTTGCATTCGCCCTTTCAGTGTTCCTGCTTTCTTTGATTTGACCCACCTCATTTTTGGTGTTCCAGATTCAGTCAGGTCTCAGTTTTATTGACAAGAAGGTGCTCCTTGGAACTCCATCTGCAGCTGAGTTCAGTCAGTAAAAGGGCCCTTGTTGACTCCAGCAGATGCTGGATGAGATCTTGAGCGTCTTCTGCTCCATTATCTTTGGCGTCTACTACATAGGGTGCACAGCTTGCAAGCATTCCAGAGCTTCTGAATTTTCCCAGCATCTGCATTCCAGATAACCAAGTGCATACTTCTTAAAAAAAATAAAATAAAAGTGGTGCCTATAAACCATCCTGGAAGTTTACATTACATCAAAGTTCAGGCAAACACATAACTGTTTCTTTCTGCTTCCAATCTTTCGCGCGCAGTTCTAGGTTATCCTTTCTGTTTTAGGAAAACCTTTCAATATGATTTGGGGTGTCATGAAACAACCTGGCTGACTGGGACAGAGATAGTGTGCCCTTTCTGAAAAAATCATTGTGTCTATTTAGATATTAGGGTTTAGCTTGTTAGTCAAAAATGTCACACACAGCATTTCTTGTGTGTGTGTGGGAAAATACAATACAGATTTTGAAGTTTAAAAAAGTCTGGCAAATTACAAATTAGGATAATAATTCATGGGAGTAATAAAATATCAGACTTTTATTGCACTATTGAGAAGGGCATTAAAAAGCATCTGGGAACTTGAGGTTTGGAAAGATGGGCTTTGAAAGACTTGGTGGGTTAAATATTAATGTAGAAAATATGGCATCTGTAAATGCCTGGAAATATGCTAATAGGGCTTGATTCAGTGAAGGATTAAGCATTCCTTTGGGGTGCTGAGTGCCTCCAGGAGCTCCTGCTGACAAAGGGAGCTGAAGGACCTCAATATCTCCTAAAAGCCTGAGAGAGCTGTGGATTTTATGGATCACGTCGAGGATTTTTGTCCGCTAGACCAGCCAAGGGGGGCATGGCAAAGTGAGAGTCACCCACACAGTGGAGATGTCCTAGTTCAGCATTTTCCCAGGCTAGCCTTGTCCCCAGGGTGTCAGGAGCAAGCAGCAGAGCCACCCCACCCAGCATTGACTGGCATGGAGCTGTGGGACGTGAAAAGCTGGAAATGAGGGAGGAAACAAAGGTTGTGCTTCTCCCAGTACCTGTAGTCCAGTACCCTCTGGTTGCCAGACTGAAGACAATTCCCTGCCAGTTATCTGTGGTAAGCTGCAGGAATACTGGCCAGAAATGTTGCTGTGCCCCAGTGTGGTGGGAACGGGAGATGTCTTCTTCTGGGGCCAGCAGGGCTGGAGAAAGGGATCCTCACATTTTTCCCATTTCTTCTAAGTCTGGGTAGCAGCTGCGGTTATCCTTCCATAAAGTCATCTTCTCTTTCCACCTTAATTTTAGTTTTATTTTTCAGTCTGTTGTTTGTTTAGATGCAACAGTCTCGGGAGAACTGAAGTCCTCACTCATCAGTCTTTTATTGTTTGTGCTGAGGAAACCAGCCCTTGTTAGCAGTGCAAACCTCCAGAGGCGTGTGCTTTTCGTGCTGTTTTTCAACACAGAGAACCAGTCTGTGTGACTTGCTGTCCTTTTGAAGACTCTGTCAGTGTGAGGGAGACTGGTGAACTGGCACAAGCCACTTTTCTACTTCAGACACCACTGCCTACTTGCAGTGGGCTGCCACGGCTTTCCACCTTGCTGCAGCAGCGGCAGGTAACTCACTGCTGGGTGAGGACTGCACTCCACTCTTGAAACATCTTGATTTTATTTGCATTGCTATTTTTCATGCCCTTCTCTCACACTCTGTCTCCCCACACCAACGTGGTCTTTCAGTTGCTGGAGGAGTTACTGTGCCCTCGGCTCCCCAGGGTCTACGTGCAGCAGCGGAGCTGTGGTGGTGCTCAGGCATGGTGGGTCCTCAGGCTTCACTGGTCACTGAGGAGCAGGGAAAGCAGGGCTGTCCCTCCCTCAGCCAGCCAGGGGTGCCAGCACTGATGGTGCAAGGTGCTGGGAGAGCCTCGGTGCTGCCATGGGCCTTTGTTAGCACTTGTCATGGAGCAGAGCTGTGAGGGGTCTGTGCATTGCCTTTCCTCAGACAGAACAAATACGTCTCAGCTTTCTGGCATTGATTTTTGACAAAGGATTCAAGAAACTGCAGCTGTGCTGGCTTTCTTGTACCCTCCTCCACTTTATTACAATGCGTGTTGTTCTGAAATACTCAATTCAGCTATAAACAATCTACTCTATCAACAACATGCTTTTGCACTTTTTGAAATGGTGCTTTGAGGCAGATAAATGAAAGTAAGTATGGCATCTTGCCAGTAAAAATCCTGCAAACTGTATCATCACAGGGGCACTGACTAAGACAGCACATTATTTTATTTACTGTGGAAACTGAAAATCCATTTCTGCCCATACAATAGCTGTTTATTTCATCTTTGCTTCATGTTTGTTCTAATCTTTCTTGACACTTCTAGATAGTAATGGTTCACAAGCTGTTCAGATCGGTGCTTGCAGGGCTCCATCAGCCAGCACTTCCTTCTGGTTTTGGAAGCCCAGCACCCTCTTTGCTGGTGTGTGCCCACTGGCCAACAGCAAGGGAACCTGCCTAAGCCCTGGGACAGGCCAAGTACTGGGGAGGTCTTACAACTCCCTGAATCCATCCTCTGGATTAAACTAGCAGACTCACCTCTGCCAGCCAAGGTGAACAGGGAAGCTTGTACAGCAAATGCATTATACAGGGCTGACCTGGACAAAGGAGTTCCTCAGGATTTGAGTTTTTCTTTCTGAACGTTCAGTCTGTCGGATGTTTATGTCACCAGCTGTCTAAATGACATCACGCTTCCCTTACTGGAGAAAGTGATTCTGATATTCAGAAAGATGAGGTGACAGGGTGGCCAGTGCATTCCTGCTAAGGCCTGCTGGATTCAGATTATCCTTGGTGATTTCTTAATCTGGGCAGTGTGTCCTCTGACAGTGTGATGGGGTGTTCCCCAGCTCCCGCTCCAGTAGAACAGCTCCTCTGGCACCACTCATCACAATGGCTTGGAGACGGGAGAAAACCAGGCTGGGGAAGAATGTTGAAACCATTTCAAAAACCTCTGGAGAGAAAATGAGTAATATTTTGTTTTCCTGAATGGTTTCACTGAAATTTAGGGAAAATAATTGCAGTTGAAAGATCTCAGTTTTTGTTGTTCTGTTCTTTCTTTTCTATTTGTTTTCACACGCTTCCTATTGAATGTACTTCCTCCTTTTCATCTCCACCCTCTCCTTTGTTACCCTTTATCCCATACCCCACCACAGAAAGGTGCAGAGACAGCAGAAGGCAAAGAACAAATATAATAAAGAAAATATAAAAAAAATTTCAATTCTCCTTTTCCAGATTCAGAGAAAATAGGTTTCATTAACTTTCAAATCTTAATGATGGCATTCTGTGACCAAAAGTCAGCTGAAAAATATTCTAAGGAACTATGATTTCACTTATATTCGGTCTCCTAGCTGCCTCTGGGGAATTCCATTTTATCCTTTTACATAGCCAAAGGGTCTACCAAATTCATTTTGCTCTGAGGATTTCTCCCCAGCAATAGCCATTATAGCACATCATGCTGAATGACAGGAAACTCTTGAAGAGCCTTTTTCTGTTGTGTGGTTGGCCATATTTCATAAGTTTATCCAGAGCACAGTCTTTTTCTATGTCCTCTTCTTGTCTTTGAGGGTGTTTGTTAAAGTGTAATGGAGTTTCACGTAGTCCTTTTGTTTTTTCTTTCTTGCTGGTTCTATATATTCTACAGTCCTGGTTGCTTGAGAAAAAGTGCTTGTACAGAAAGAGATGCATTAGAGGTCAAATAGTAGCCAAAGCATCTCTGTATCCTGAAGCAGGGGAAACACTGTGATACCTAGAAATTCTACCGAGTAAACTAAACAAACCTCCTTTCAAGCTACTGTCCGGGGCCCAGAGACAGAACCCCTTTGATGCTTACTGTGGAGTTGAGAATCACAAGCAGAGAGGCTGGTAACAGTCCTGTTGTGCCCGTGGGGCAGTGCTAATGAGCATTTGGCAGTGGGAAGGCAAAAAAGCTGTGTATGGCATTAGAGAGGTTGCTGGGCTGGAGGCAGGCAGCCTCTGGCAGAAGAGAGATGGCTGAGGATGAATTAATAAAAATTACACTGTTTGGAAAGAGGTGTCCCTTTAAAACTGCAGCTTTGGCCCTGCTTTTACATGTTTCTTCTAAGTTCCGAGCAAAAAAGGCTAACTCAATTTTCTCTTTGAGAATAACCTGCAAGCTGAACACACAGGATTGATGAGCGTTTTCAAATGGTTCCAGGCAGATAGGTAGGTGTTGTTCTTCATTCTGCCAAATTCAGAATATACCCGAGTGCCTGCATTTCTGTCTGGTTTATCTTACCTTGAATCAATTCCAAATAAACTAGAACTGACAATTACACACATGCACTGTACACTTGAGACCCACAGGTGTACTTGCAAATCAACCTAGGGGACTGAAATACGTGTCTTGGATTAATTTTGGTGGTAAAATGTCTAAATCCCTTACTCAGCCTTGCAGTGCTCACCTGTAAGTATCAGCCACACTCCATATTGTCGGCTCTTCATATTTTTATCTGCAGATAAACACAGTCTTAGCCCTTGGAACTCTGTACTGCTTAAACCCCAGGGCAGAGAGGATTGTTTTTGTAAGATTTGCCCTAACAGCCCACGGCCTAGTCATTACGTGAGTTTATTTCTCAAATGGCTGGTAATGTTTGACCACTGCAGAGCTGGGGTAAAGCCGTTGTGTGCACACAACTGTTGTGACAGCAAATAGAAAATACTGACATAAAAGTGTCTTGGTGAGTACAGCTTGTTTCACTCCAAAGCACTTAGTGCCATGGTCTAGTTGGCATGGTAGTGTTTTGTCAAAGATTGGACATGATGATCTGGGAGGTCTTTTCCAACCTTAATGATTCTATGATTCTATGCCAGGAAAAAAGCAGCTTGCAAGAAGTCATCATCTTTGGAGCAGTTCCTGTCTAGACGAGGTTCATGTTGCTCTGGCATGGGAACAATTGTTTGCCACCTGTGTGATGCACAAGTGTGTTCAGAGCTGGAAGGGAGCAGACAGGAGGGGCTAGGAAAAAAGCTTTAAGGAAATCCCACCAAAAATGCCCCAGGCCAGGAATACCTTTGCTTGCTTTCTTACTGAAAAGCAAATGTTTTAGAAGATGTTTCTTCTGGCCTCATATATTAAACATGACCACATTTTATCCTCTCAAGAACTGACAGGATTTCCAGCTCTTTACAGAGGCTCAGAGAACTTCCACAGCAACATGATACTTAAAGAAACAAAAAAGAAAATAGCAAAAAAGCTGTGGAGATTGTAATATGTCAGTGTGAGCCACAAATCAATGTCGCCTCTGCCCTTGCAGAGTATTCTGTGTCCCTTTGGATGAGAATGGCTGGTGAATGGCTACTGCCCTCTTCCTGCATTCAAATATGCAGCAAACCACTGTTAGATATTCCCATAACGAAATGTCTGTTTGAGTCTTTTGTTTCTTTCCATTTTCCTGTTGCTGGTTTCTTGCCTGGAATGTCCCATGCCTTATTAGCAGAATTAGCTCTGCCAAACTACATACCCTCTGTCTCTCAGTTCCTGCACACCGTGACAAGTGTCATTGCATAGCATTTTGTCGTGTGGCCGTCCTGATGCAGGTGGAGGGACCCTCTCAGAGTTCCCTTCAACC
This sequence comes from Cyanoderma ruficeps, assembly GCA_008694505.1. Lineage (NCBI taxonomy): Eukaryota > Metazoa > Chordata > Aves > Passeriformes > Timaliidae > Cyanoderma > Cyanoderma ruficeps. Next base: position 25,715,101 of record VZDJ01000594.1, read on the forward strand.
CATTGCCCCTCACGAGGGATTCAAGCCCTCACTGGTGCCTGCTCTACCCTGAACCTGTCAGTGCTGATTAATGAGGGTAGTGAGGCCTGGGCAGGTAGGAGAGGCAGAGCAGTCCTTCGCACTGTGTGCCCTCTGCTCAGACAGCCCAGGAGAAGTCCAGAGGGCACTCTTGCCCTGCCCTGCCCTCAGCTCACAGCACTTCCCTTCAGCACAGCCACCTGCACACACCCTGGGGGAAGTGCTCATGCTCCTGAGCAGTCCCTGTCACCCAGGAGGTTTCTGCTTGCTGCACCTGCTTGTAAGGTGAGACCTGCAAAAGAAGAGTCATTTGTCCTTACAGGTGTGTCCAAGGCTTGGGACCACAGCTGCTGGTTTACCTCATAGACAAGCTCTTAGGAGAGCTGGAGTGATGGAAGGGGTGTGCTCTGAGTGCCCTTGGACTCAAAAAGAGATCATCTGATGTCCTTTCATGGGAATAATGGTTCTAGTTAACAGAGATCAGAGACGCAAGGAGAAGTTTTCTTGGGAAAGCAAAGTCAATTTAACCCAGCTAGTCCCTATTCCTCAGAAGAGTGACTGCTCCCTCATCCTGCAGTGGGAATTTGCTTCTTAAAAAAAAAAAAGAAAAAAAAAGTTGAATTTTCCATGCAACAGATACCAAATGTAACTGCTGAGGGAGAAAGCAGGTGGAGAGATTAGACATGCCTGGTGCTGACAGATAGCATGTTTGTGCCTAATATGTTGGAGAAATTGTTCAGAAACAATTCACCCATGTGAAAATGCGTCCCTTGTAATATTGGCAAGGTCAGAAAAACCTAAGGAGATCCGCTGAGTAAGTGCTGGTCCTGCAAGGAAAAACCATCCAGAGGCACAGTGTGATCGTGTTGCTGAGGCAATTTTCCACCAGGAACCCGTAGGGGCAGAGAGAGGAGCTCCTGATGTTTTTCTCTGCTCTTTCTGCTCACGATGGAAAGTCCTGTATCAAGGTCCAAACCTGTTCAAGCCCACTTGGCTGTTGGCTCTTCAACCACTTTCAGTTGAATCTAAAAACCTGTACTGATCCAGAGAGGTTCATGTAGTGGGAGGGAGTCCTATGGATCCTCTTTCCATGCTGTCTTCTTTTGCTTTTGCTCTGTTCTGAAGCTAATGAGGTTTAGTAGCCTGTTTCCTTCTTTCTCATCCAGGTCAGCTTGAGAAGAGAGGGAACATGGCTCTTCCTACCTGTGAAAATGTCCCTGCCTGCAAAGTCCATCTGCAAACACATAAGAGGTGTGTGAGCCTTTTGAGGCAATCCTGGGGTGTACCAGGTGAAGAGGAAACAGCAGATGCTTTTATAGAAAAATGACATACAGGCAGGAATATATCTCCTCTGGAGTCCTCTCTTTCTCTTCCCTAGAGATCTAATGTAAAAGACTAGTCCTATATCTGCTTGGAGAATTAGGCTGAAGGGAAGTAATAGCCAGATACTCTTTCCAAGAAACTAAGAAATGCCATGGGTTAGATCTCTGTCCTGCTCTGGCTGTGCACAGACAGCCAGCAGGCCTTAGGTCTGTAAGCAGGGAGGAATGGAAGGGGCAAATAATTTTGGTTTGGTGCAGACAATTTTCACAGTGCCAACTCGGCACTCCCTTGCTCTCTTGGTATCATCCAAGGAGATGTTTGTATAGAAGGCAGCTCTGGAGATTATCTGGGGCTATGTGAAAGAGGGGCAAAAAAAAGATTAACTGGCAAAAAGTTAATTAAAACTCTTCTGATTATGAGGTAGAATTTAATACTTTAAAAAATGCAGTGTGACACATTGCAGCACTGCAGCTGAATTAATCATGAATGAGGATAGTAATTTTTAATTTTTGTGTGCATGAGAAAAACACTCAACAGATTTGACAATTAGAGCAGGGTAACAGCATTGCATGGCACAATGTGAAGTAGTTTTTCCCAGTGGTTTTTGAGAGGGAGCTAAACAGATGTGCTCAAATATTTACAAGTGCACAATATTCACATGCTTTTCAAATGCTGACCCTGCTGATTCGCAAAAGTCTGCTTCAATCTGGAGACCAGCTACTGTGGTGACACAGGCTATTTATCATAGGTAACACAGCAGCACTGCCGCCAGCTCCCCGTGTACTTGTGTGCACAGTTATCTCCTACTCTTCTGACACTGATACACCACTTCAGCACTGCACCTGCATCACCAATTTGTCCCAACACAGTCCTGGTAGCACGCTGGGCCCTGCTGGCTCAGCCCCAGTTTGTGGGGTAGGAGTGGTTCCTGTGCCACACCACGCCAAAGACAAACAGGTTTGATTTCGCCCACAGCCATGAAAGTCAGGGTAGTTCAGTTGAAGTGTCACAAGGGCAAAGCACTTCTGTAAGAGTCTAATATTACATGTTTACTCTGTGTAATTCAACATGGTTAGCCATCAATTATCTGCATCAAAGTGACCACCCAGATGCCCAGTGTATTTGGCCTCGTCTGTCACTTAGCTGTCCCCTGTCATGCTTCACTTAAGAGCTGAGAATGCCAGTTAACATTGTCCATATCACCAGCAGTGCAGGGTGTTCCACTGCCTTGTTTTCTTCAAAAGGAGCCCAAAGAAAAGTCAGGTTTGTTCAGCACAAGCTGTATTTGGGGAGGATTCAGGTAAGCCAGATGGCAGTGTCAGTGATGAATGGCACAGACACTGTCGGGCTATGCCTGGATATCCTAACTGGGAAAGCTGAGCTGCACCGTACCTCGCTGAAATAGTGACTATTGCAGCAGTTGCTTTACACTGTTCAATTGCCTGTATAATTACTTTCACAAATTAAACAAAAACAATGGTGAAAATATGTAAAATGTCACCTGGACTGAATCGTGGTTCAGATCCCCAGTGAAAATTAGTTTGGCAGCCTCCCCTCACATTCTAATCTGCTCGATTTCAGCCTGAATGCTTCTCTGCTCTCCAGCCCAGGCTGGTGTTGCAGGTCAGGCTTTCCATGTGGTGTGGGCGCTGCTGTGTGAGAAGCCCTGCTTATCCGGCTCAAACCACGATAATTAGTGCCTCATTTTTTTCAAGGCATACCACTCATTCCATGCTTTGTGTACTTTCTGGTTTGTTGTGCCTGCTCTCCTGAGTTTCTTTACTTTGAAAGACAAAGGTGCAGTGATGCACTCCTTTCTTCAGCTCACGTTTATTTTCCTTTAGCATTTAGCCCTGCAAATGTGATAACCACTCACTTGGTGAAGACAGACAAGGGAATGAGGGGACAGATCATCCACTTGCAGTTTTACAAGTCAACAGGTCCCATCCATGCTGACTTCTCTTCAATAGGCTCAGTGTCAAGAAGGAAGTCAGACAAGCTGAACAACCTGCCCAGCTCTTTCCTCTCCCTCCGTGGTCCCCCCTGCTCCTGAGACAGCAGTTAGTGGGGATAAGCCAGCTAGGGCTCTCCTCATTCCAAGGCATCTCAGGCAATCTGGCACACCCACCTTTCTTTCACTGCACTCTTGGTGAGGCTGCACTTTGCTCTAATTTCCTTCTCTCCTTTTCCCCATCTGAATGGGTTACTGATGCAGCAGCCTGTGTTTAGGAGCTCTGCACAGCTGCTGCGCCTGAAGAAATGCACTAAGAGACACTGCCATGGATCTGCAGATAATAACTGCAACTGCTGTGATGCATCTCATGGGTTTTCAGGAACAGAGGTTGGTTCACTCACTCTTGAGTGGGGAAATTGGTAAGCTCTGTACTCTTGGACCCCTATGGAAAATATTATTTTCACATCGCCTTCACCAGTGGGTGTGAAGAGCTCTACCCAGTGTTAGCCAGTGCCTGGTCCTAGAGCCAATGAATGCTTGGTTTTCTCTTCTTCTAGCAATTTGGATCAGAGGACTTTTATAAAGTACTAAATGAAACATGGCTCTGTTTCAGCCACGCTCTTGAAAGCCAATATGCCTTTAATGCCAGTTACTATGTATCCTGAAAAGAATGGGCAGTTGTGAGTTAGCTGTCTTGGTTTTGGTTGACAGTGTTCCATGTAGAAAATGAGATCCCTGCGTTCATCCTGAGGAGCAGACTAACCCAGATACCTACAGTACAAAATTCACTCTCAGTGAAATGGGGAAGTTTATGTCCCAGTGCGAATCTGGATTGCTACAGCTGGATTCACCATCAGGCAGTCACAGAGAAACAGTGTGTTCTGTCAGACAGGCTGGAGGAGCCCAGGCTTCTCATCAGATAGATGTGTAGTGCTTTTTAATACTTTTTAATAGTTTACAAAATTATGATAAGCTCTGCAAGGCCATTTAAAATGGATAATCTTCAAGTGGTATTAAGGACTAAAATGGGTCTGCCTTGTATGCCTTAATGGGCCCCTCACAGACTGTTCAACATTATCAAAAGGTGATTTTAAGAGTTTGTAATAAATATGTTCCTTTGGGGAAGATTAGGAAACAGGGTGGGATTTCCCATCCTTCTGCTACCTCCAAATTGCTGTGCTTTAACTGAATTAATTACAGTGGGTCTGCCTTGAACTCCAGAGTGCCAGTTCACTTCTGATCTATTGCTCAGTAAAGAGGTTTGTCCTTAGGGGGAAATGTTTGCTCCAAGAGCCAAGGCTATTTAGTATTTGATTATCAGCCTAGGAGAAATTAGTCAAATAAGGCTTCCAGCTTTGTGAACACTTGCATGCATGTTTAACCTTCCATTCCTGAGGAGTCCTTTAGATTTCAAAGTGCAATAAAATAAAGTGTGTCTGCAGAAATCTTACGGGGACCAGGTACTATGAGAGTTATTTATTCACAAACCAGAAGTGAATGACTTAATTCAGAAAGCTTTCCTTGTGCAAGCTGTGCTTATCCTCTTTTAGGTTGAACATTGTTGCAAACCCAGCCTTTGTCCACACCACTTTTAAGGGATGGACCTGAAATTGCAGGGAGATTTGAGTTGTATGAGTGAAACTGAATGAAATTACAGACATTACTTTCCCTAAGCGTTAATTTGTCATTTCACACTTTTCTGTACTGACAAAGTTTATGTCCTTGGGCAACCAAGTTGCCAGAGTGATACAGAATCCACAATAATGATCCTCCCCTGTCAACCTTCTGGGGTTTCTCTTTATATATCAATTCCACTGTACATCAGTTAAAGGATTTAAAGTACAATTATGAAACTTGCCCATTTCATAAAATGTTGAAGGTTGAACAATTTCTTGTGGAGCCCATCAGAAAACTTCTTGTAACACCTACTGTCAGTGTCTTGCCAGCAATGTGCTTCCTGCTATTTTTGTCTGCCTAAAATAAACACACTGGAATTTGTTGATTTATTGAAATCAATACATTTAGGGGGTTTAGGAGGAAAGAGGTTTTCTATGGTTTTACCAAATCTATTTGATGTTTGCTGTTTTTGAAGCAGGCTTTTCCTGTCTTGGCTCCCCAGCCCGCTAAGCTTTGTGCTTTTAAGTCAGCATTCCCAGAGCTTTCATACTGACTGACTTCCAGTTATTCTTCTTGCTGAGATACGGAGAACCCTTAAAAACTGAGTTGGTCCATGTTTTCATGGACCTTTAGTGTGATTTGGAGGCCTCAGTTCAGGCAGAGAGCTTTCAAAAGTCACAATACTCTTTGTATATCACCAAAGGATTCTGTATAAATGCAGGCTTCCCACTGTGATGTGTGTGTGCACCCAGAGAACTCCATGCTTAGCTCCAGCCATATTTCTTGACTGACAGGTTATTTTAAGCTATTGTCACCCAAACAGATCTTGTGCACAGGATATTAATTTTCTTAGTTTACTTAGCCGTATGATTGCAAAATATCAACATGTAATACAAGAGTAAAAAAAGCATTAATACAGTAGTTTGTATTAACTCCTCAATATGATGATATGAGAAATTGTCATCTGTATATCTAACTCACACTGAATTCAACCAAAATACATCATAAATAAAGTTTAGGGGCTTAAAAATGTATTGAATTGGTCCAGTGATGGCTAATTTCAATGAATAATTGAGGGAAGGGCAAAGCAGGGGCTCCTGGTGCTGGAAACTTGCTATCCCCATGCCATGGTCAGTCGGTGTTGCCAGTTCACATGACAAGAGAACCACATAATCAGGCTGGGCAAACCCCTTGTTCCAAGTGTGGCTGCATCTGTTCTTTTTATTATGACCGCTTCCGAGTATGTAGTTCCCGTTTAACTGAGTCTAAGGATACACATTTCCTAAATTTCAGATTGTAGATTTTGAGTTGGTGATTAGTGCTTAAACTCTGTTTTGGAGTTAAACTCTGACTCAAGAAATTGAAGTGGGCAAATGCTCCTATTACCTTCTTTATTTCACACCCTTAATCCTATTTTTAGGCATCCTGGTGAATCAGACCTACAAAGGAAAATGCTAAAGCAGATATTTCACTTGGAGCACATGAATAATCCTGCACCAACATTTGAAGGCCAGGACTTTTTAGGTCCAAGAATTTGCTGGAAAACTCCAAGGGGGTATGTACTGCTTTTACTTTTACCCTACAGGGCAGTGTTATTCACATATTTTGCCTGCAGGACCATGCTGGGTGACTGAAAGCATGTGTGGAATCTAAAACATTTATGGTGCAAACATCATTTCAGCATTCTCCTACGCAAGAGATGATGAAACTTCCTAAGATGAGAGCCTATGTAAATATGTGTTACCCATCAGCTAGGCAAACAGATGACTGACTGCTCTTTTTAGAAGCTCCAGATGATGGCCATGATCCTGTGATGTGATTATTGTGAGCAGAGACGTACATCTGCAATCCAATTCTTCCTCTGCAGATCCACTGAATGTGAAAAAGAATATTGAGAATATAAAAAAGACTAACCTTCATAAATTCCACTGTTATCTTCTCTATTCTTAGTAATGCTTAATTTAAATCTTGTCATCTAACTCTTGTTCAGCATCCGTGATTAGAGAAATTAATTTACAGTTTCTTCTGAAAGCCTAACAGCAAATGGGCATCAGTGCAGATAGCCATTTACTACTCCAGCAGTGAGGTTAAACAGCTTGTGCTTCTAACTGCATGGTACAAAATATATAAATTTATTTGCTTAAGTTATTAATCTGGGATGACCTGATATAATGTGCTTCTTTTCCCAGAGAAGAAAAATACATGCTCTGCTCAGTATCTCCTGGTGATTCTCTGCTCCAAGCAAATAAACATACAGCTGAATTCTCCCAGCCAGGTGTGATCCAGGAACAAACTGGCAGCACATCTTTGTGTCTGCTAATGTAAATTCTAATTCACAGAAGTGGCCCTCCATTAGTTCTGCAGTTACAAATGCTTGCTCTGTCTTGTCAAGAATCATATTCCACAGAATATGCCACAAGCCCAGAAAAATCACCTTCATTCTCAAAGGATGAAGCACGCGGCTTGCACTGATGTACAATGAAGTATTACATGCAAGACTGGTGTTTCAGGACTCAGCCACTCTAGATGAAATGGAAGCAAAAAAGGGAAATCTTGTATGAAATAGACAATAAATATTCTTAAAGATAACTTACAAAGACTAATGTCTACAGAAGTGATCTGAATTAGAAGAGCTTAGCTCATTTGAAATAATCTGCTCCTCAGAACATGGGAATACATTCCCTCAGCCTGCAGCTGCTACACTGCCCAGCAGGTCACCCTAGGAAAATTGCTCAAATACTCAAATACTGAATTTAGAATTTGTCCTGTTCTTCTGTAACCCAAGTATAGCTCTCTGTCTTTTTCCCTACTCAGAAAGAACATGAAACACAATTAAACTTATCTCAACACCTCAATTTAGGCTGCATATAGAGAATATGAGCTCTTGACTATAAAATGCACACTTGGATTTGAATAAGTCAGCTTTGTCTTGGTAAGGTAAAAAGGAAAAAGAGGGTTAAGAAAATGTATGGTCATATACCTAAAGCTAAGAGAAGCTGGGTAATAGGTACCAATTTATGAAAAGTCTTTCACAGGACTCAACTTGAACAGAAAAAGTAAAAACAAGGAACCTCACGGTTAATCATTGTAATGGAATACTGATAGTTGCCATTGGCTGAGAAAGAATTCAGACATTTCAGAGCCCCTGATGCACTTTGATCCTTTGGATGTTAAGCTCTGAAGCAGTGCTGAGTTTGGCAAATTGATGACAAAAACCCATTCTTTTTTGAACGCTACTTTAGCTACTAGCTTTTCATTCAAGAAAGGGTTTTGTTGACAGCAAGATTATTTTCTTAGAAAAAACACTAAACGAGAAGATGACAAATGCTGTTGTGAATGTTCACACAACTCCAGGAGCAATCAACCACAATTATTCAGACAGAGCTCCTGCAGGAATGGATAGAGCTAAAATCTTGAAATTTGGCAAGAATAAAGTCCTCGATAAGGAGCAGCACTTATAGTAGCTCTGGAGAAAATCTAGTTTCATCAGCAGGATTCATGCTCATTTGGAATTGACCATGTGCAGTAGAACATCTTGTCTGCATGTATGCAATTAAGAGATGCACAGTGAATAGTTGCCATGCAGTCAGTTTAACATATGCTCCAGTACTTCCAGACGTGACTACTGAAGTTGGTAGCAAAATCCTGATGTCTTCAACAAGGCCTCAGTTTTAGTCAGATAAAAACTGCTACGTGTGAAAGCAGCTGGGGATCTTTCTCTTTATTTTCTCATGAAAAAATGTGAGAAAGAGAAGAGAAATCCGTACTGAGGAACTGACTGAAAGGCTGGAGAAGCTACAAGCACTGGCTTGTATCATTCAGGAGATGGAATGATATTGCTGCCCAGTCTGTGACCTGCTGTTTGCCTTCTGGCAAATGCTTTCATATTTCTTGCACTTTGCCTAATGCATCTCAGCAAGAAATCCTCAGCCAGACCCCTACTTAAAGGCATCAGGGCATGTCTCCTTAGTCTCCACAAGCACTGAAGTAATGTGTTTAACATTTAAATCCCAGGGCCATATGTACTATACTCTCTGGAAGAAAAAAGGCTGGATCACTGCACTGGACTGCTGTCACAACATCTTGGTCTCAAGGACTGAAGCTCACTTGGTGGCCTGTGTGACATAGGACAGTAAGAGGCTGTACACCAGAGAGGCAGTGATGTGAGGACAAGCAGTCTTAGTCCTAACACCAATGGTGGATCTGAAACCTCCTCCTGTCTATTGTGCCAAAATCCAGGACTGAACTCTGCAAATCACATGTATTTCCCCAGTGGCCGACCCTGAATGCTGGCTCCAAACAACCCCCACTGGAACTGTGTGTGGTTCCCCACTCGAACTGGCTGATGTGAGCCCATCTCTCATCATGACAAGCCCAGCAGGTGATGCACAGGTTCATCTGTGCTCCAGTTTGTCACCAACACTCCAGCTCTGCAGAGAGTACGACTGCTGAAGCTTTAGACAAGGGAAACAATTTCAGGCAAGATAAGAACAGACAAGGTTTTTCCCCAACCAGAGTTTATTTATGTCAGGCTTCTAAAAGTTCAGTAGTTTTAACTCCACTGCTGTGTGCTTCACTGCTGTTTTCTGGAATCAGGAAAGGAAATAACAAATTAGCACAAGGGAAAGCATTCTTGAAGCAACATCCTGGTGGGGAAAAAAGCCATGAACTGCTGGAAATCCACCCAAAACATTCCTCTGATCTTCCAGGATTTTTTAATCTCTGTTCCAGATCCCAGGGGTCTATAATTCAATAAGTTTTGGATTGGTCTGCCCAACTCTGATGCCAAATTTGAAGTGGGATTTCTGATGCTCTCTCCTGTGTAGTTTCCTTTTTCCAAGTTCAGGGGTTGAAACATTTTCCTTCTCACTTTGAGCTTGGTGTCTACTACTTTTAGCAAAACCTGATGAGCTGGGGCCATGGTGGGGACATAGGCTGGACACCAGCTGGACAACGTACTCAGAAAAGCCTCCTGCTGTGGCTCTGTGAACCTCAGAGGGTGCTGCCCTGCTGGCTCCACAGCTCTTTCCTTTTCCTCCATGAATGCCATCCAAGAAAGTGGGTCTGTGCACCAGCTCTTTAACTTCAGCACTAAATTTTCTGCTCTGGAGCCAGAGCTGGATTCTGCAGAACTAATATGAACATCTGAATTTGTAAGTCCAAAGTTAACATTGTTTAAACGCAGGTCAGATTCTGTTGAACCACAACAGCCAGCAGGTAATTCAAGTGTGAATCCTCAGTCTAGGCCATGGATTTGTGGGTGTCATGGAAGTGCATGTAAACACACCATACACATCCCCACTCCAGGGAAGGTTATGGAGAACAGTGGCTGGCTTCTTCTCCACACAGCAGAGAGACATCCCTGCAAGGTCATGGACAGCATTCCAGCTCATCAGTGCTGCAGATAAACATACTTCCTTCCCAAAGAGCGTATGAAAACAGCTGTTTGGCATTACAGTATATATTGCAAATGATTTCTCGTCTCATCAGCGGCAGTTGTTCTTGGATAATGCAAAGGTAGTGATCTGAGAAGCACCCAGTACCTGCACTGAGCTACACTAACTTGGGGAGGGAGCTGGAGCCAAGGAAAGGCAGTGATTTGCCAGATTAATTGGTTTGCATCCGACATTTATTAAGATGCTGTTGTGAATTCAGTGGAGGGGAGAAAGTCAGGTGTTTAATGACCAAACTTCTGAGGCAGGAAACATGTCAAATATTTCCCCAGTGGTCTTATAGTAACTTGTTTCACTTTCCTCACATCAAAATATTGGTAGGCCTCAACCTCATGAGGTTCAGAGCAACATGGACCTGTGCATGGAGGAACAGCCAGAAGCTGGGGTGCAGGAAGGGTCTGTGAGGAGCACACCAACAACAGGGGCAAAGATGAGGAGCATCTCATGAAGGCAAAGTGACAGGGGCTGCAACACCATGGAAAACCAGACCTGCTAGCACATGGAAAGAGAACAAGACAGACCCCAGGACCTGGCTGGGCAGGTACAGAGGTGATGTCAGCCAGGGCCCTGACTCTAGTACCAGAGATGGACTGGGATGTGTGGGTCCTTCACTTGCTTTACAGTAACCTGTAAAGCAGGCAGCTCGACATTTCTCCCTTCTCTTGGTCAAAAGCATACAGACAAGGCAACTCAGGCTGCACGCCCCTGTTGAGGAGACAGTGCACCAGGCCCTGCAGGACCTCCTGGCAGGAGGAGGAAAACATGCAGAAAAAAATGTGTTCCAGTACTGTCCTTGTACTTTCTTTAGTTGTAAAGCTACCCAGGGTAGTGTCTGTTTATCATCCTAGGCTTGCATGTGTGAACTGAGTGCTGGCTTGCTATTTTCAAAGGCCACATTAAAACCATTAGTTTGCTGTGTTGGGACAATGGACAATTGATGAAAATGCTTCAGAACAGACAGAACCCACAGAAAAACATAATTCCTCCAAACTGAAGGCAGCCATCCATCCCCGCACCCCCCCAAAAATGTTTCTGTTAAGATACTGTTTACACAGATTTAATCAGTTGTGTCACTGGGGCACAGCAAAAGCCGCAATGTGACCTGCTGAGATTTAGCACCAGATTGCGATTTACAATCAAGACACCAAGAGTCACTGAAGTGCATAGCTCCTGCCCCAATTACTAATTAATCAGACCCAAAGAGGTCCCTGTAAAAGGCATAACAGTCAGCTGTGATCCCTGTAAATTCAGAGAGCTTCTCTATCCTTTATGTAGGAAAGGTGACCTGTGACGCTTTGCATCCTGCAGTTAGATGCTGGCCACAGAAGAGACTAAACTTGTAATTTGGTTTTGTTGGAGTTTTTCTCTCCCTCCCTAATAAGAAATCTACCAGCCTGGTTGCAGTAAAGCATTGTTAAAAAGGCAGTGTGAGATGCTGGGATGAAATGAGTTGAGTAGCTTTCTCAAAAGTTGACTCTTCACAGGTGCTTCAGGCGCTTCTTCCCTCCAGAGTACTGCTGCCTTTGTGAGGGACACGTGGGCTTTGCCAGTGGCCGTGGCATCTTGGCTGGGGCTGTGCAAGGCCTGTCACCCATGGAGGTGGACTGAGGGAAGCGAGACAGGGGCTTGGCAGTGTGTTGAACTCTTGCTGGATTAACAGAATTTGAGGCTTTAAAAGCTGCACTGTGGGTATCCAGTTGGGCTTGACATGAGTAGTGCTGCTCCCCAGGGGCTGATGGAGATGCCCCTGCACACATTTCCCAGCAATCCCCAGCTTCTTTCCAGGGATTAGAGACTTTTCTGATGCCATTGGCTCTGCTGGACTGGTGGGTATTGGGCTCAATAGGCTCTGAAAAACATCTCAGATATTCCTCAATATATCTTTGAAGGTAAAAGAGGTAATTCTGACAGTATAAAAAAAATAGAGAAGGAAATATAAAAGTATGAGCTAGATATTCCCATTTGATGTTTTTACTCACTTTATTGCTTTTCATCTCATTACTTTCATGATGAGGCCAAACCTTCCTGATGTTGATAGTCCAAAATAGAAACCCACAATTTCTAATACATGCTTTTAGATGAAACCACAAGATATTGTGAAAACAGACAATGTAGTGTGTCATTAAAGTGAGTTATTTAAGTATAAATATTCTGTTTTTTTAAGAGTTCTGTCTATATTTTAGGAGATGATATAGATTTATTTTTGAGGGCTAAAATCTTGCTGGTAGTATTTCTCTAGTCACTTTGTCAAATGCACGACTGCGCACATTATATAGGGGAGAGAAAAAGCATTCCCACTTCTCACCCCTCAGCAACATAACAGGGAACAGAACTGCACATCTGTAAATAAATGCATCATTAGATTCTCATCAATTTGTAAGCTTCACTTGATGTATGGCTAAAATAATCCCACAAGGATAACTAAAGAAGTGTTTGCTTTCAAGCACACAGAACGCAGACCAGCAGAAACACTGTTTCAGTTGAATTCAGTATGTTGGGATTTTTGGTTGTTGGCTATTTTTTTTTTTTTAATAACAGTCCACACTGAGGAGTTATTTTAGATGCATTGCTACCAATATATTCATTAGCTGAGGATCTCTGGACATATTGAAAGAACACAGTAAAACAACTAATGATGCACTTGAGCAGTAACAGGTTGTCATTAGAGCAGCATCTGCTCTCATCAGAGTTAATTATTCAGTTGCTTTGTTTTCCAAGTAGGTGTCTGGTAGAATTTAGCAGAATCTTAATTAAAACACATTTTCAAACTCCATGGATGCTCATCTCATCTAAAGAAATCAAGACAATTTCCACCATAAACATCAAGCTTCAGTTGAGCCATCAAACAGCAGAAGGATCTCAGCCAAGGCAAGTTTTAGGCATTAACCATTAGAGTGCCAGTGGGATGCAGGTTGCTGTGGAACTGTGCCCTCATGAAGTCCCCGATGAACTGTCCTGAGCACATACCCGTAGCCAACACATGCATACAGTTAAGTAATGAGAATACTCACACTGTGTAATTGTAATTTTACCACTTTCACTGTACAAACCCTTCAGATGCTGCATGTTGACCCTGAGCTGCAGAGGGGCAGCGTGTGTTCCCAGGAAACAGGAATCACTCCAAGTTCAGGCACAGACCTGCCCCTCTGCCCACTTCTACTGTCCTGGACTGCCCTGCCCTGTGCAGGTCCCCGGAGCTGACCTAGAGCAGATGCTGGTGTTTTTGAAACTCTGCCTGCTCTCTTCCACAGTGCTGGAAAAAAAAAATCTTTCCTCCTATGAAAACTTGTCTCTTGGAAAGCCAATGGAAGTGTTTTGTCTTTGGACATAGAAAGATTAGGTGATTATGAGGCTGCGCTGATTGTCGGAAACTTGTTGCTAATACAGTCGCCACAATCATGCCAGAGAAATCTTTCCATTGATTGTGGTAAACCCAGGATGCTTTCAGGGAAGGAGTAGGCAACTGGACAAATCCATGGCTGTGTGTTTCCACTCAGCTAAAAACTCTCTGTAAAGAAAACACTCTGAGGTAAATAACCTTAGGTTCAACGTGCTTCACTTGGATGCCAATATGTATGGTTACTTTCCAGGGTCTCCTCTTTATTAGATTTCAGCAAGTGCATACCAAACAAGTTCAGTCTATGAGCAAAACCTTTATTTCCCAATGGCCAGCACAGAATATGAGAACTTGAATCTTAAATTTAGAATTTTTTGCTGCAATATATTGACTTACACTTGAAGCTAGTTGGGAGATTTCTATCATAAAAATGCTGTTTCATCAAAAGAAAATATTTCATGAAAATAGAGTATTCTAAGCAGGTTAATACACCTGCATTCATACTTGTAGATGGGAATATTCTGATTTTTCACATTGAAACTGGTTTTAGAAAAAACATTTTTATTTGTAATGTTATAAACAGTTTTTTGAAAACTACAGATGAAAGTAAAAAAATCAAAATTGTTATGACACATTTCAGGTTTACCACAATGCAGTATCTATTTCAATCCTATTTTATAGAGCCTTTCAAAGCTTTTTTGGTTGGTGATGTTTGAAAATGGAAATGCATCTGGAGAAATTTACTTTTGTCTTTGCTTTTCTGATCTGTTTTAAAATAAAAGCTGTTCTAATAGAGACTACCTGTCTGTTGTGAAAGGGAAAAATGGAAATCCATAACTCAGTGACTGTATTTTAATGGATTCTACAAATACTTCTAGGTCATTTTGAGGAGCTGAATAAGGAAACCCTCCACAGGGCAGAGGTAATTCCAGGCTGTGGAGTATTGCTGGACTCTTGACTTGGTTGGTGGGAACATCTTGTAGTTTGGGTTCTTTAAGGGAAAACAAACTTCTGAAGGACACCAAGGTATTTCCTTCTATGTATTCTCTTCCTCCTCCACGCTGCTGCTTCTCACCTCAGAGCAGTTGTTAGCACTGTTTCCCCATCACCATCTTCCCTCCTCCCACCAGAAGTGACGCAGGATGAAGCTGCCAGCTTTTCTCTCCTGCCTGGATGACTTTTCAGATCTCACATCTGACACACAGCACACTGCAGGAGCACAGCAATCCTGGTGAGAGGAGAGGACATCTGAGGGTGTCCTGAGGGGTTTGAAAGGACACACATTCATTTCTCATCCCAGGCCTGAGCAGCTGGACTCGCTTTCTGGCACTCTGACTGCTTGGGCAACAGGGCTCAAAGCAAGAATCAACTGATAACTGAGTGCTACCACCACCTCTGAAACCACAAGCTTTTCTCCAGAATACTCACTTTTACATCAGAATTATTCTGAAAACTGGCTTGCACTGAACAGCTGATGGTCCATAGGTGAGCACATGTAGAAGATGACCCAAATAACTTGCCCAGTTTTATCCCTTAGAACAGTCCAGTTGTCCCCAGACTGTCACTGTTAGAAGCCACACCATGGCTGTTTGCACCCTCCTTCACTGACTAACAGGCAAAGCAGGAAGTAGATCAACAGAGCTGTGAGTATTTTCATGCCATGGCACTGGTGGATGACACAGAACACTGCCACATTCGAGCTGTGGGCTCCTGCTCCAGCAGACGGCAAGCAGCCATGGCTGCAGCTGCCACAGTGGGTGACAGCCTGTGTCTGGGGAGCTTTGCTGCTGTGCTTCCTTTTAAAGCCTCATTTTTGCCTAAAAAAGTGCCTATCTAAGCACCCCCCCCACACTGGAGGGTGCTTGTGCGTGACCACTTGGGGTGTTCAAACCTCTCAGAAAAGTTGCCAGGATTTGCTGCTTGGAGGGGAAAACACCTGGGCTGTAGTGTTGGCCTGTCCTGAGGAAAGGCGGCATTTTGGAGGGAAAGGGGACTTTTTGGTTGTCCTGCTCCTGTCATCAGAGCATTTATTGAACAGAGGGAAAATAAATAAATGAGAGCAGTACTTTGGTCTTCATCAAAGCAGCTGTTATTCACTGCTGGGTGGGGTTTCTTCTGAAGAGTGGCTGCTTTCCAGCAGAAGTGAGTGCTGGAACCTGTGAGCAGCATGTGTGTGTGAGCTCTATGTGACATCTTCTGATGGAAGACAACCATGGCAAGGTGGCAGCACCACCTCTCTGTGCCGGGGCAGAGGAGAGGAGAGGGCCACTGTTGCTGCTTCTGTGACTGTCATGTAGTCGTGGTCACTCAGCCAAGCTGGACCTTGCACATGACCCTCACTTTTGAGAGAGAGAAATGGGTATTTGCTCACTGCCATGTGCCTCTAGGAGAAAGATCTACTTAAAGCCATCCTGTTTAATTGGAGCTTGGGTCAAACAGCTGCTCAGCCAAATTTTGTGCACACACCTTTGCAAGCAAATGTATCTGCACACGTGTTTACACTTAAGCACAGGACTTGCAGCTGTCACCTGTGTCGTGTGGAGCTCAGCACAGTGGGCTCTGCCACTGAGGGGTGTGGGCTGAGGTGGGGCTCTGGAAGGACCAGAAGGGACAAGACAGGACACCCACCAGGACACCCAGCCTGCCCCATTTGAGCTGTGGGCAAGAACTCTGCCTTTTTGCTGTGAAGATTTCTGTGCCTGCAGAAGTGTGTTTTTCCACCCAAAGTGAGATCAGATGGGTTGTAATAGCAGAGTAGGCAGAGAGGGGGGCATGTAGCAAGCCCAAAACTGTAAGTGGGGAGCTACAGTGATGCAAATAGCTCGTTCCCAGAACTCACACTTTCATCTCAGTGATATGATCTGATCAAATTTGTCAAATTCTTTGACAGTTAAAAAAAAAAATGAGGAGTCTATTTGGGTAAATGGATTTTTATTAAGGCCTTTATAGCATATTTTGTTTCACTCAGAACTTAACTTGAACCAACGTGCCAAAGATTGAGTTTCTAGTGAAACTCCGTTTCCTCTTCCGTTTGCCTGGGCCTGATGGCAGGATCAGCACCCTCACTGCCCTGACTGATGTGCACAGCGTTATCGGTGTGGCAGAGGAGCCAAGCCCACAAGGATCTTCATCTGCACAGACACACACAGAGCAGACTTGGGGTGCCTGACACTGCAGGGGCCTGGGTCCTGCCAGGGCACCCCAGGGCAGCACAGGGCTTGCTGGAGCAGGGGCAGCTGCAAGGACTGAACTTAGCCCTCAGAGGTGTCCCCGGGCAGGACCCAAACAGGGCCTGGGCACCAGCTGCTCCAAGTTAACCTCCGGGTGAGCTAATTTTTTTGCATATTTTTCTTTCAGCTGAAGCTCAGAGGAAAGAAGCTGAGGCTGACCTGCAGAGGACATGCAGCAGCGAGAAGCACTGAGCTGCAACAACCAGCCCCAGCAGGGAGATGTGCAGCAAAGGCGTCCTGGCTGTGTCCCAGGTTCCCTGTTGCCCACCTGCCACTGCTGCAGCAGGAGTAGAAATGCTACATGAAGACCACTGAGTGGTTTGGACTCTGCCAGGTAAGACTGTGTGAGCATGTATTAGTGGCCAGGTGATTTGTTTTGTGGTGCTCTGGTGGGTTGTTATGCTTGGCTTCCTGCAAGTGATACTAGTCATTGCCTTGTGTACTGTTTGAACCCAGCTGTGGTGGTTTTGCTGTGATAGTGCCTGAGTAAAGTATTGCAGAGACTGCTTCTTGATGGCCCTGTGAAAACAGAGATGAGAGCAAGTGATGTTAATAAGAGAGAGAGGGAAAAGCTATGCGCTTGGGTGTAAAATCTGTTTTTAAAACCAAGATGCTCACTGCGCTCTGAAGTGCGTTGTTGCTGCCAGGGTTTGACCCAGTTCTCCGTTCAGCCAGGCTAGCTGGTTCTGGGAAACTCCTCCTCCTTTCATTGCAAATACAACATCAACTCAATTAATCAGGCTCCATGCAGTGAATTGAAAACCAAAAAGTCCCCTCTGACATTTATCTCTGTCTTCATTTCTGGGGGGGAAAAAACAGGCACACAAACCCCTCCTAATGAAAATCAGACAGTGTGAGCAAGTGGCTCTGAAGCAAAGTTTTTCTGCTCCTAAACTGTACTTCAAGTCATTACAAGCTTTGCTTGCCAATCTTACAGTAGCTGAAGCAGTATGTACAGCCTGTGATACGCAGACTGGAGTAAAACCTTCTTCATGACATTTTGTTGTATGGGAAAGCTTGAGTTTTTGGAAGACGCTCCGATAACACAATATGGAAAGCATGCTATCTTAGCATTTCCTACGCCGACTTGGAATGCCTTCTGTTTGGAGAAGATCCACTGGCAAGTGAGGGAAGGTCTGAACAGTCAATTTAGATTTTCTTTTAAATGTATTCTGTATGCATATATTGTGGTTATTTTGAGATTTTTGCCTTCTGGAATGATTACTGTCTGATACCAGATAGAAAAGTCATTATGCATAGAACATAGGTGTACAATGAGTTCAGTAGCTATGCGGAGCTGTGGATGGAACCAATTAAGTTTCGTTAAGAGGTGCAGACCTTATTTGTCTTTAAAACCCTATTCCACACCTGTGGAGCTGTTACCACTAAATTAAAATCAGTTGTGGAGGCTGGTTTCTTTTTCTGAAGCATGCTTTTTGCTGAGGACACCCTAAAAACAGAGCAACATGTAGCTGCTGACCCTGGATCAAATGCATGATCTAGCTGTGTCTTACATCCTTCTGCATTATGTCCTTCCATGCCCAGCTCAGATAAGCTTTGGAGGGAAGTTGGAGGTCCCAATCTCTTTGACCAACATCGGTCCCCTGTGGGCTGTACCCTGAAAGTCTGGCAGCACAACTTGTCCTGAAGGGCAGCACAGGGCCTTCCATCTCTGTTGGAGCCTGCAGGGCTACTCCTGCCCTGTGGTACAACTGTGTGGTGCCATGGAAGCATCTGTGTGTCTCTTTCAAAGAGCTTACAACTCACAGGGGAATGTGAGTGGGATGTTATCAGAATATGTAGAAGTGCTTTGTGCATTATATCTATATTAAATGCCTTCGAGATGTCTGTGAGTGGCAGGAGGATTGATGTGGTTGACTGGAGCGGTTGGCTGGCCAGTCTGTCTTGGTGGAGAAGAGGAAAGGCTATGCAGGAGGAGTGGCAGCACTTGTATTGTTCAGAGTGGCACAACAGAAAGGACACAGATGGCTGTAAGGGAGGTGCCAAAGTGACTGGATAACCCCACTCATCCACAGCATTAGAGGAAACAGCCTTGGGGCAGGAAAGGAAAGCTCAGCTTAAGGGTATATCATTGTACCTTGTACTGCCTGTATAGGGCAAATATGAAATAGTAATACTTCCTTCTTGTGCGTCTCTGAAGGAAAACAACAGGGAAGGCATAGTTACAAAACTTGGCAGACAGCCCTGTGTACCCACAGCCTCTGCTCATTGCCATTGCTACCCCACTTCGAGCATGGCACAGCTTCAGGATGGAGCATGACCTGCTTCTGGGGAAGACAGGGAGCTCCTCTGGCTCCTCGCCTCCTTCCTGTTCTAAATGGAGCTTGGGTGATGTGTCTGGGTCCAGCAGGGCCAGCACGTTTTATTTAAAACCTGGCCCGGTAAGCCCTGAAGCTGCTGAGCTGTAGCTCCAGCAGCCTGATCCAGTTCTCTGCACATCTGGGCAGCAAGTCAAAAATGTGTGATGCTCAACTCTACCATGGCTTTGTGGAGCCCTAAGCCTGTGTGGGAAGGGGAAGCAGTGAGGCTGCTGGTGCAGCCTCCTTTCCTGCTTTCTGGAAGCACTGCTGGCACTGGCCTTCAGTTGCTGTTGTGCAGTGACTGCTCCTCATCTCTAGTCAAAAGCCATTTGCTTACTGCTAATACCTGTGTGGAATTGTGCCAAGCTGCCCCCTCAGTGCTGGGGAGTGCCTGTCACAGGTAGGGAGAGTGTCAGAGGCCGTTGCTGAGCTCTCAGTTCACACCTGGCTGTTCATAAACACCATTAACTAAAATTTGAGGCTGCAGGCTAGCATGGACAGCAGCTTTTTCCTGTTTTCCTCTCTGCCCCTGGAGCATGCAGCTGTGCAGTTGCCAAAGTCACAGCTGAAGCCTTCTTAGCACTGGGTTCTCAGGGATGCTGTGCAGTATTAGAGGCAGTAACCTCTGTGCTGCCTGTAAGCAGCTAGAGAAAGGCAATCCAAAAGGAGCACAAACAGAAGGGTGGGAAAAGAGCCTCTTGATTATTCAGTTTTTAAGAGGGGAAAATGCTGCGAGAGCAGCAGAACTTAGGAATCCTGTTTTCTCACTGATGTTCTCTCCCATGGCTTGATTATCTTGTGCTCATTCTGATTAAACCTTTTCTGGTGGCTGGAGTATAGCATTGGTTTCCCATGCAGGATTTGGGATATCTAATAGCATGGGTAATTTGACATTGCAGTCTTGCTCTTCAGAGGGGAGAGCAGTTCAAGTCTCTCCACAAATTTTCTTGAGACTCCTAGGAATTTGGTACACCAGAGATTCCTCAGTGGCATTAATTCTGACTGAAATCATCCATCACAGCATAGTAGTACCAGAAAGGAGTGGAAAGTAAATGGTATCGTTGCATAAATCTTGCCTCCATAACAAATCATACCATGAAAAAAATCTAAATATTTTTACAACATGTTATTGAATACCAGGGTTATTCCTTCTCCCACATTCCCAGCTGAAGGTTCACATGGTGCTTTCTGCACACCTGTTCTCTTATTAAGTTCTGATATTGCAAACAGTTAGGGGGTTTTGCCTCAACAAATGCCCTGGAAGCTGCAGAGCTCTTTCAGGACTGGAAGAAGGCGCACAGGTCCTGCTGGGCAGCCAGGGTATTAGACAGGTTCGTGGTGGAGGGGAATAGCCTGCATTCCTGAATCTGGATGAGGCTTCCCAAAGTGCTACTGCTGGTGGCTGAAAGTGTTTAAACATCATTCTCATGGGCAGAGGGATCTGCTGGCCCATTTCAGGTGAAAGGTGCAACACAGGGTTCCCTGCTGTGAGGTGACACCGTGTCACTGTCCCCAAATGGGTGGCAAGGGCAGGGTTCCATACTAGAGGGTGCCAGGCTTGATGGTGTCCCAGTTTTGGCACAAGTACATGACAGCTATGTTCGTGCCAGGTAGGAAAAGGTTTTTTCAGGACCCGTGGCCTTTGGTGTGAACTGACATAGAAAATGAAGTGCCTGTGGGAGGCATTGCGTCCTAGCTTTGGTGAAGAAGGAACTCAAAGTTCAGCAAAGCATTCCTCACCTCAGAAAAATGCTTTGCTTCAAAACTCACCGGAGGATCCAAGTAGTCTGACATGCTTTTCGCGCTGTCCCAGCTCAGTGTGCAGGAAGCCCATGGCAGAGGCTGTGCCGATCGGCGCGGGCATGGCCAAGCGCTGCTGGCAGCCGCTCCCCTGCTCAGCGCTCGGCGCCAGCCAGAAACAAACAGGCAAAGTGCCGCGCCAAGGAGAGGGGAAACATCTCACTCCGTATTTAATCAATAGCAGCAGACATATTAACAGTCACATGTCAACATGCACAGTTATTGGTAACCCACCAGTAAACATGCTCGCCAGGCCAAATCTGGAGGTGCCCTGCAGAGGCAAGGGGGCAGGGGTGTGTTTGGGAGTGCACTGTTCCCTTGGGAGCTGTGGACGGGCTGGGTGCAGGGTGCTGCAGGCACAAAGCTGTGGAGTGGAGTGCTGGCACTGCAAGGGCATCGTGGCTCCATTGGTGGCACATGTCACATGAGGGCAAAGCCATCTCCTCTGCCAGAAGGGGCCTGCAGCAACCACTACATCTACTCTGGGCCCCACATGTGTTTACCCCTGTGCAAGCTTTGTACACAGGCCTAGAGCTTCATCTTTGGTGGCTGCCTGTGACTGGAAATGCTGCAGATTTGTGCTGTGTGTGCCATGGGCTAGAAGAAAAAGTGGTGTCTAATAAGTAGAAAACCGAGGTCCGGCCTATGGCAGAGTGATGGGGGCCTTGGTGCTTGGACTCTGCAGGCTCTGGCAATGACAGGGTAACTTGCAGCAGGGATGGTGTCAGTCAGTGGTTCAGAGCTTCCCATGCATGGGTGGGGACAGGGGAAGCAGCACTCCTGGAGTGGTTCAGGGAGGACCTGCAGGAAGGTTGATGATGGGTGAGCCAGAGCATAGCTGGGGCTTCAGGTTCTCCCTCATCTCTGCAGGAGGTGGGAGTGGCAGTGTGGTGCTGTTGTAATGGCATTGGTTTAAGGAAAAACTAAGTCTCAGACCTCGTTATCCGTGTGAATGCAGAAAGCATCCAGTCTCAGGCTTCTCATTTCTTCCCTGGAACAGAGGAAGTTTCATGAGTCCTACTGGCTGCAATGAGGGTATGTCCATCAAGAGAGGTAAAAGAAGACCTCTGCTTTAATTTGAGGAATATAAGCTTTTCTCTAGAGGCAAAAGCCCCCGCTGCCCCCATGTGAATGTGATATCAAATATGAATGTGTGCAGACAAGGCTGCACAGACCGTGTGGGTTGATGGGGGAGACACTACCTCTCTCCTCCTGGGGCCAAGGGGCAGTGTGGCTATCCTGTGTGGGGAGCACCAAAGCTTGGGTGTGGGCTGCTTTCCTGAGCCCTTGTCTGGATGTCAGCTCAAAGATCATCCGCTCCCTGCAATATTTACAAATATATCTGCCTCTGAAATCTGCCCAAGTTTATCAATGAGACAGGAATAACATTACAGGGCTGTGCACACACATGTTATACATTCCCCCAGCAATAATTCCTTCCTCCAGTTATGCTATGTATTTAGTACATTCCTCCAGTATGATAATCATCAACATGCCTTAAAAAAAAAAAAAAAAAGCTAACAAGATCAAAACAAAACATAGAAGCTGGCCAGATAGTGGGAAGAGAGTGCTGCAGGCCCTGAGGCTGGGACTTGATCGTCCTGGCAGTCTGTGTCCTCTCACAGGACAGCAGAGCCGCTGCCTGTTGTGAGAGCAGCAATGCTGTGGTGAGGAGGGTGACAGCAGCCAGCCCCACTCGCTGCCTGCCGGGCAAACAGAGGGGGCTGGCAGGGGCAGAGGGGAAAGGAAGGCTAAAACATAACAGAAGTAATAGAAAGCAGCTTGACAATCTTTTCTCTATTTATGTATCAACCCACAGAGGCAGGGGGAAGCCGTGTGGTGCATTCAGCCGTTGTTAGCTGCCTCCCCTGTGCCGAGGGTGAGGGAACTGCCATGAGACCGCAGCTGGACCCGTGAGCCAGCTCTGAGTCCCTTGAGAGAGGCATGTGCTGTTCTTTCCCAAAGCAGATGCTTTGTTCTTGGGCTCAAAACCTGCTTTCCCACAGTTTGCACGTGAAGCAGTAAGTGGTGCAAGGCTGTTAGGTGTGTCACAGGGTTTTGTTTGTTTTTAAAATTGATTTGAAGGCTCCATATCTGCTGACGTTCAGCTAATAATGAAATGTTCTCAGCTTTTCTGTGGCCAGTCTCGTCTCTTTGACTAGTCCTCAGCGGAAAGCTGCTTTGCAAGCTGGCCCCAGCACAAAGCAATTGCTGTTCTTTTCCTTTCATTCCAATTGCTGGGATACAAGCACCCTGTGGCCACTAACTGCTCTTGAGCCAGCAGGATTACAGGTGACTTCTGTGCTCTCTCTCTTCTCCTTGCTATCATCAGATGATGCTATGTTTGGCCCCAGATATTTCTTCTGGTCATTCCTGTGGTACCGTGGTCTGGAGTATTGCTAGAAGTGCTTTGGGCAGCATCTTCCAAGGCTTTTCTTTTCAAGGACTGATGGGAAGTGTCTTTTGAGGGAGAGAAAGATGAAGAGGAGTTGCCTATGTCTGTTTGCTGTCTATGGGGCACCCAGGATTGTGAGCCTGGCAGGAGCCATTAACCCAGCAGGTCTGGGTAGGAATTAGCAGTTGGGGATGTATTTCTCCCCTCTGCATCCTGCTCCCTTGCTTTGTGATAGCTGTTAGCTTTCCTGGTGAGGCACATGCTCAAGCTTCTGAATGACAGCATGCTCTTTTCAGCCTGAACATGTTACCTGCTTATTAGTAAGCACAAGAAATGGTGGAATGCATCAAAGATGGCCTTTACCACAAAGGTTTGCATGGATTCCCAGGTTGCCCAGTGTCATTCCAGCTGCCCCATGTTTCCCATGGCCTCCCACACAGGGACACCTCACTCTGCAACGGTGACTGACTGAGCTGTGAGGCCATGGGGTACACAGGGATCCAAGCAGCATCCAGGGGACCTGGTGGCAAGCGGTACCTGGAGGATCAGTGTGGCTGGGAATCCCCACCAGTGCCACCTCCCAGCTTGTCACCAAGCTGTGTCAGCTCCAGTGCTTGCAACCTCTGCTCTGCTGACAAGTGCTGCACCCCACCCCACTGCCGGAGGGAGGGCTGTTGGGTATGGGAAAAATCCCAGCCCTTCCAGGATATATCAGTGCTGAATACTTCCTTAGACTTTTGTTTTCTCCCTAAAGGCAAGAGACACATGTTTGGGAAAGGCAAGCAACTTTTTTGCTTCTAACCCTTCCCAGTACACTTGCTTATTTTCCATTCCCCAGGACAATTTAATCCTAGCATTTCAGCCAGGCAGCAAAGCGAACTTTCCTGATGTCTGAGGGGCAGAGGTACATGAAGTGGGGTCGCATGAAGGTCTGGGGACCTTCAAGCCATGATGGTGGTTTGAGTTTAGTGCCTGAAGTGCAAATAGTTGGTTGGGAGCACGTGTGGAAGCACTGCTGTGTGCAGCACTCTGTCTGCATTCGTCTTTCAGGCAACAAGCGGCAGCACGTTATCGGGTGTGTGAATACATATTTACTACGGTAGGCCCAGAAGGGCTTTTCAACAACTTTCCCTGCATGTGTTGCTAACAAGTCACTCTACAGATTTACCAAGTGAGCAGAATCGCAAATGTTTCTCTTTACAATGAGAAGTAATCAGAGGGGGTCTAAATGGCAAACAGCGATCCAATATATACATTTGTCACAGATATAACATGAAGTCAGCTCAGCCTCTTTGATGTCACATAAACATGTCATTTTGAAGCGACTCAGTTTCGCTGGCATTTCATCAGCCAGTGCACAACAAACAGCGCCAATTACACTCCTTCGCTGTTTATCATTTGCCTCCTTTAAAATGCCCATCCGTTACCAGCAGAGTGGTTTGCAGTGTTTAGTCTCTGGTGGGAATGGTATTCCTCAGCCCCGAGGCAGATTCTCTCTTCTGCTGCTTAATCCACTGGTTTAATTACTGTGTGGGTTCAGAAAAACCCCAAAACCTAGCCTAAAATGCCCTGTATGTCAAACCGTTGTAATATTTAGCCTCTGAAAATAGAGAGGCTGTGGAAAGATGCGTTAGGAGTAGGATTTCTGTTTGAGGAGAAAGGGAAGGGCACGTCTCCTTGAGCATCCCTGCTATTTGTCTGGTTCCCTTTACCCAAAGGGGAAGTCAGGCGTGGCTCTCATGGCCAGGCCCAGGGGATTGCTGTCACGGCACAGGAACAGTGACCAAAGCGTGTTCCACTGGCTGAGCTGCATTGGGTCCCACTTCAACCAGGAGAGTGCATGGAGAACCAGTGTGAATTCCCAGCAAGGTGACCTCATCCCAGCGCTCGCGCTCTAACGCGCATTGCCAGCTGATGGAAGGAGGATGCGGCGCAATCCCTTGTGCGTTGGCCAACGCATCGTCTGTAACGTACGTCAGCCCCCACACGTACATGTGTGCATGACGTCGCCGTCAGATCCTGCACGCATGTTCTTTCAAAGACTTTGGGAGATGGGATTTTACAAATGTGGTGCTTGAAGCACTACTGCTACCAGCTGCTGAACTCACCAAAAAGAACGCTGTTCTTCTGTTTGCTTCCCTGCTGGTAGTTAAAAAGTAATGAATCCTTTTATGCTTTCTTTACATAATAGACTCCAGCCAGAAAACTGGATGTTTCCTCATCAATAAAATAAAAAAGAAATTCCCAATATTAAAGGAACAAAGATGAAATTGGGCAAGTCTGATGTTATTGTGGTTAACAGTCAATCAGAAAAACCAGAGTTTTGTTCTGCTGACTTAAAAAAGCATTAAGCTGTAAATATCTTACTCTGTTCTATTTTAGTGTCGGGGTTTCTTTCCTTTAAATTTAATCCATGACAAAATTCCCTCCCAAAGTTTTGGTGTTAGTTTTCTTCCTCTTCTTCTTTCCTCAAAACATCAAGCAATTTACATATAAGGGCCTTGTCTTCCTAAAGTCTGCAAAGTTTAGTGGAAGCAGTAATTTTTCATGTGCAAAAGTAATTCTGGGACTGCTGCATGGTTAAAATGGGATTTTGCCCCTCATGGAAACCCCGTCAAAGAATAGGAACACAATGTCTGAGGACTGTGCTTGTGTGGACAGAGCACGGAGTGAGGTGGCTTCAGAAAGGATGATGTGGCTTCAGCTTTCCTGGGCAGCTTGAGGTACAGCCACTGGTAATGGGACAAATACCTCTGAGAGTGATTGAGATACCTGAGCCAACATTAAATGCGGACACCCTCTGCTGACTCATTATCAGAATGTTTTTGATGAGGTTTTTGTACATGGCTGAAGACATTCTATGACAAATGCTTTTCTTGGGTGGGAAAGCCCAGCAACCCTTTCCTGACACACAGGAACCCAGCTCCCAAACACTTTTACTTCTATGGGGGATAGGTCCAGGCATACAAGCTGGAGCCAAGGGCTGCAAATCCAGCTTGGCAGGGGCAACATGTTGGAAGAATAACATACCTGAATAATTCTGAGCAGTTTATAGATGAGCAAAGTTGGACCCTCACATGAACTTGAGTTAGCAGGCAGATCACATTGGTCATAAATATAGCTGTGCTGTAAAGTATGTGCACACAAATCCTCTCTATATATTTTAAGTGCACTGACAAAGACTTTGGTTGCAGTATTTAGAGGAGAAAACTGTTTTCTTTCCCCTGAGCCCAAACTGTTCCCAATGAATAATTTGTCCAGTTCTAATGTATAATTAACATCCGAAGGTGGAGGCTGCTGTCGCCTATAAACATTACCATATTTCCATATTCCTACTCTGCAAGTTATCAGTTTTAAAAAGGAAACCGCACATGGATGCACACAGGAGTGAAGCCGGCCCTGTGACCTGGCAACAGCGAGTGCCACTGGTGGCAGTGTGGTCACCAGAGCCCCTTGCCCCATGCCCCTTTGCATTCTTCAGCCTGCCCTTTACCCCCAACAACCCCCTTCACGGCCTTTGCATGCCTTCCTTGAAGGCTTATTTAAAGGCTTATACCAAGTCGTAGGTGGCCACAGTGGGACTGACACGAAAGCAGCTGCTGGTCCCTTCCTGCCTGTGAATGGGGGCTGATTACTGCCTGCTGAAAACTTCTCAAGGATCCGTCTACAGAAACTACGGATGGGGTTTGGATCATCTGCAGAAACTTGATTTATTTGGAGTTTGTTTTTCAGTTTAGCTCTCTTTAATCTACTTCACTGAACAGATCCTAGAAACTCTTTTCCTGGCTTTTTGGGCTTTTACCATCTGCTACCATTAATCACTCAAAGCCAAATGGTGCCTATCATTCAGGAACAAGCCTGTTGCAGAGGCCTCAACCTTCTCTGGGGTGTGGCCAGAGCTGGGGTGTGTGGTGCTGCTGGCAGGGCAGTCACACAGCAGCTGCCCACTGACATGGCTGTGTTGCTGCCTGTACAGCTGTAACCACAGGGGAGATGGGAATCAGTGCTCCTGAGAGCAGAGCCCTGTGCTCCACACGTCAGCCTGGTGCAACGCTGTTCTTGGCCAGGAGAGTAATTCAATAGCACAGCACTGGTGGTCCAGCCATCCCAGCACAAGCAGCAGATGGGTTATGAAGGAATTCACCTGCATCACCCCAGGGCCCCTGTGCTGCTATCAGAGAAGAGCCTTTTTGTTGTCTTTCATCTTCCAAGTTGGTTGAAGGAGGCGAGCACCAGCATCCTCCCCAACAAGGCTGCAGCCCCAAGCCTTCACACATCTCTGCACGTGTGTGGGATGGAGGGGCCCACCAGTGGCTCCAGCCTGTGTGTGCCCAAACTGTGCCTCGCCTCCGCCCTGGAGCTTCGTGGAGGCTCTTGCTTGGCACAGCTGAGGGCTGTGGGGTCTCTGTGCTGTGTTGCAATAACTCTCCTTGCAGTGTGCAGTGCATGGGAGCATATGGCTCTGTCTGGTTTGTTTGTTTGTTTTAGGGCTTTTTTGTTTCTTTCTATTTTGGTTTACTGTCACAAATAATTTAATTATCCCATGACTTGCCATTTCAGTTATGCATTGTCTCTGTTCCTGTTTGACTTGGGGGCAGCTGTTGAGCTCTCCAGATTTAGGGCTCAAATCTGCTCATCATTATGTGTGAACACAACACAGCCCATCTTGTAAAACTGGCAACTCTGCACAAGGTAGGCATGTGTGAGAACTGGTGTGCTGGGACACAGCTCACATCCTGCACCAGGAGCTGGGACCAGCCCTCGGCCCCCAGGAGTGCCCTGTGGCACCCAGAGAGGCCTGAGCACACAGTGGGTGTTAGTTAGCCGCTGGCAAATGGTGACCCACCTGAAGCACACATGGATTGTGAGGTAGGCTAAAAATCAGCTCAGAAATATTCATTGTTGTGGTCAACAAAACCAGCCATGAATCTTTCTTAGTTTGCTTTTTTTTTTTTTTTGGTCCAGAGTCTCAAGTTTAGAGTCCTTCCTGTTCTCAGAATTTCTCCTCTTAGCTCTGATACCAAGTACTTTAAAACCTTTATGCCCTCTGTATAACTGGAGAGGTCAATGAATGAGAGATGGAGATGAAGGACTCCCCTGAATTCGACAGGCTGGGGCTTGAAGAAAAACGCCTTTCAATAAAATGCCAAAAGATGGCTGTAATTAGCATTGTGTTGATGAGTGACAAATTAGGTGTGGCAGCCCTTACTCGGAAAATAGGATCAACTTGTGTGTTGGTCCATCGCTTTTTATCAAACTATTTGTGTTCATATTCGTATCTGTGAATCCCAAAAAGTAGCTGTAAACTGTCGGCTGGAGATGGATGACTTGTGCCTCCAAGCACGTGCCCAGAGGAGAACATTTGTTTGGCTTTTACCTATGCTTTTCTCCCATGTGGTGGATTTAGGAGGCATGTCCTGTGGGAAGATAGGGAAGCAAACAATTCAGCAGTATCTCACTGGAGCTCTGCAGACATTTATAAGACATACAGCTGTTTCTCTTTTTAATTTGGAGGAATACAGTCCTCACAAACAGGGTGGTTGGTTGTTCCTACAAATAAAAGCCCACAGCTTAAAGGCAAAATATTTTGAAGACAATGTACAATAAGAGCCTTTTTTTTTAGCCATGTAAAAGCTGTTTTATGAAATTAAGCTGGAAATATCATAAGTGGGAAATGACCACAGAATAAATAGAACCTTTTAGAAAGACAGCAAACATATGTTATTTATTTTCCTAGTAAATGGAAGTGGCAGATCCAATCAGCAAGAAACATCAGATAGTTATGACCATTTTAATCACATAAAAAAGTTCATAAGTTTTGTTTGTGGTACATTTAACATTTTCAGTTTAGTGAAAGGGGGGGGGAGGAGCAAATAACTCACGTTTACCAGCAAACAAGAGATAAGATGAGACTGATTCTTTTTATATTGCCAGAAAGGGGACAAGAGGTAGAACAGAGAAGTGTCTGTGCCATTACCTTTTGCACTCCATGTACTCATCTGGAAAGCATTATGACCCATTGCATCAGAAATATTTTAAAACTATCAAACTGTTCCAAAGCATGCACTGTACCCCATGAAGAGAGACAGCCTTCATGCCTGCCATTTCAGGAGGCTTGTCATCATGCCAAGGGAACTGATTTTACATAGGTCTATCTCTGCTTATATTTGCTTGAAGGCTTTAAAGTCACATTCAAAAATGTTAATGCTAGATGTTAATTTTAGAGATGGGACAAAGCAAGGGTTATAAAATAGCCAGCTGAGATTAAATCCCTACATAATGACAAGATGGTGATATGCCATCAGTAGCTGCAAGAGGAAAGTGGAAGGAAGGACAAGGAAATGTGGCATGTCTTGGCTCTGGGGTGTGTGTATATCAATGCTGACCAAAGCCAACATAGTTTTTGTGCATCTTTCCCTGTATTTTGGAAGCCATGCATCTCAAGCTGAAACTTTGCCTCGTGGATTTGTACATTATAAAGGAAATAGTCATAAACAGATATGTTGAGAACTTGATCTTCCAAGTGTCCTTGTAGTTGCAGTGCATCACTGTGTCAGCCCCAGCACACTGTCCTCTTTCAGTGTGAGTTACAGAATTTTCTGATTGGAAGGGACTCATGTGGACCACTGAGGACCATTTCATTCTTAAATGAATGGCCCATGCAGGGATTGAGTGGTCTGGAAGAGCTGTATGTGTGGTCTGGAAGAGCTGTACAACTTCAACTGCTCACTGAGAAAGGTTAATTTTCTTCTTGGCAAGTGTTCTATTACAGCAAGAGGGAAAGGCTTGTATTTGAGGGACACAGAAGAAAAATATACAAGCAATATAAATACAAGAGAGTATTAACTGTATGTGGAATGGACTGATTTATTAAAGGAGACTGTGTGCTTTTGCAGATACCACATGTGGTGTTTTCTTTAGAGACAGCAGTAGATATAAAGTAATCTCATATCCTTGGGATATCAGCTCTATTGACTTCTATAGAGAAGTGAATCCAAAGAGGATAGAAGGCAAAAGCTCAGGGAAGCTCCTCTGGGAGAAGGAAAAGGAGTTAGCAGTAGGACAGCCGAGAAGAAATAAACCCCCAGAAAGATTTAGGTGGAAACATGCGCAGAGTCAAGGAGCAGTGACGTTCCTTGAGCACCTTAAGTATTAGTGCAGGCAGCACAACCATTGCCTCCCTGCTCTCCTCTACCTCTTGCTTTCCACTGATGAACAAAAACTTTTTAGATCTGGTCTAAGAGTTCAGGGATTAACCTACGGTATGGGGCTTGATGATATCTGGAGTATAACTGCCTCAGGTGCACCAAGATCCCACTTTAGTGGGATTGTCCTTGGTGGGAAACCATAGACAGTTAACACAGACGTGGTTTCCTCTGGCCCCTTGGCAGGTTCAGTTCTGGGTGTGTCAGAGATTTGAGGGTTTCTGGGCTCCCCAGAGGTTACTCTTGCTCATTGGCAAAAAAAAAAAAAGAAACCCTGATGCAATTTTTCTGTTGGAGAAAGCCTTGTATCGCCTAAGAGATGTGGCAGGTATGTTGCTGTATTTGTATGGAGCAAATGCAGGTAACAGCTAAGTGACCTCCAGAGCTGAATGGCTTGGTTTTGCACCAGTGGGAGAAGCCTGGGAAAGCACAAACAGCTGGGAGAAACCAGCTCTGCACAGGGTTTGGGGAGTAAGAGCACAACATGTCACTGTGGGGCTCACTGCCAGATGCAAGTCTCTTCAGTGTCCTTCAAAGTGCAAGGTCTGATGGGGGCCTTGCAGATGGCTCCTTTTCCAAAGGCTGGATTTGGGGTCAGCCTTTCTTGGAGGCTCACGACTGCCACTGCTTTGTCAGGCACCTAAAATCAACACCCCAGGATGGGGTGGAGAGAGGGTAAAACAAGATTTTGGTATGTTAGAAAAAATATGCTTCCACTTTGTTGGGACACTGAAATGCCAAAAACATAGGCACATCTTGGCTGCTCCAGCAAGAGCAGCCACAGCATCAGTGCTCAGTACAGGCCCGCTGACTCTCGCAGATCTCTGTCATGCACGTGCTCTGCCTCTACATACATAGTTAGCTTAAAATAAACAATGCCACACAGCTGCTGAGTCAGAGACTTGGCCCGGCCCGGGAGCCCACAGCTTGGCATCACCTCCGTTCCCTCGGAGGATTTCCAGCATAATTTAGCCTTGAGCTTGATTAAGACCTTGGTTTGCAGCAGCCAAATAAAGGCTTATAATAATCAGGAAGATAAAAACAAGTCATAATGCTGTGTAGGAGAAAAGCAAAGCCCAAGTGTCACGTGGCAGGAGGAACGGCCACTGTCGTGTGGCGGTGCAGCCTCACATGTGGCGCTGTGGTGGATCCTGGGCACGATGCTGCTGCTGCTTCCAGTGCAACCAGCGTACAACAACAAAGTCATGCAACAGATGGTGCCCTTTCCCTCTGACCCCTGATGTTTTCTAGAAAAAAGGAGCATCCATGACACAACAAACATTAAATTAGTTCAACACAGCACCACGCCAGTGAGCAACTTCAAGGTAGGTTCCACTGCTTGCCAGCTGTGGTGTGCCACCCTAGATGGGGATTGAAGTCCTTCTGGTATGTGGAGACGGCCCTCAGGGAATGCTTTTTGTGCTGACTTTTGGGCAGGAAAATGGCAAGCTCAGCCCCTAGAGAGATGAAAAAGTGGCTCCTGCTGACCCATGCTTTGCCAATGTTTCTGCATCAAAGCATGAGTGACACTGCTGGGTTTGGACACGGTGGTGGAAAGGTGCAAGTGTGGACTCATGAACAGGGGAAGAGCCCCTCACTGCAGTTTGGTAACCAGCGCTGGACTTGACAGTGCAGAGTAATGTCTCTTCTGCATTCAGGGTTCTCTCTCTGTCTCTCTTTGCCCCAAACACACAGAACTGGGTAATTAAAGTCACCAAAATCTTCTAATGCAGGAAGGTAGTCTGCATTTTGTCAGGAGAAAAAAAAAAGCCAGCACTGGCTGCTGTGCAATGCTACAGACAATAGCTGGAAGAAGCCTAGCTCTTTTCTCCCTTGGAAACAGATCTCCCTTGCTAAAATAGACTTAGGCTGTTGCACTCTTCCTACAGGGTTAAACAGACAATTTTTAGAAAGGAAAGATCATAATCCAGTACATGATGCTAATTCATCTTTGCATCTTAGGGGCCGTTTACCCCTTCACACTGCTGCTCTGTGCCAGGAGGATCTTTGGGCCGTTGTGGCCCTGGGTTTGGTGGCAGGTTAGGAGCTGCGCCACAGGCTGTCCTTGTGGGAGAAGAGCGGGATGCTTCACTGCCAGGCTGAGCTGGGACTGGGTATGGCATCCATGGCAGCAATGGATGGCATAAAAGGAAGACCTAACCCCTGTACATGCCCTGGGTGGAAGAGCCCGGCACAGGACTGGTTACCAGCTGTGGGGAGCAGGAGGGCTAATGGCAGCTCTCCACCATGTGGGAGTGATTAAGGAAAGAATTGTGCTGGATAGATCCCAGATGAGTTAACTTAATAAAGTTGTGGTCTAATTAAACCACATCCCTTGCATCTTATCTGTCTTCCTGCACGTCCAGAGCAGTGCCCAAAGACTGTGTTGCGACCAAGCATTCACCTTGTGCTGCAGCCCTATAACCACTACCTGTGTGCAGTCACTGGGCAGTGCTAATGGAATTGCAGGGAGATATAATCTGATTTCAGGTTCTCGCTACCTGGAGTCATTGCACACTGGTCAAGTGCTCAAGGGTTATCCCTTCCTATAAAGAGGGAGGCAGATGCATGGAACTCTTTCAAACACGGCTATTTCTATTAAGTTTATCCAATTAACCTTGAGCAGTATAGAGGTCTGAGACCCAGGAACAAAACTCATCATGTAAAAGGCACATGAAGTCTTCAGTAATGAAGTAAAATGCCTGTGAGTTTAAAGGGTCTCTCCTGCTCACCCAACGCTTCAGGAGGTTTATTACTGCCCAGCCTCTCAGTGGCCAGGCTGGAGATGTCACCTGGAGGTGACAAATCTGTGTCTGGTGCCAGTTAAACAGAGGAGGCGGCGTTAGGGGGGACTTGGCAGTGTTTTTTTGCAAGTGGAGCCTCACATCTGCACCTGTGGACAGCTGCTCGGTAAATGCAAAAGCTGCCAGTGTGGTGTGCTGCGAGTAGATGTGAATTTTATTGCAGTTCTGTAAAAGCCAGAACTGGAGGGTGTCTGGGCTTGCTGAAGCAGCCCTGTGGGCTCTCCTCAGCCTCGCTGGAGTGGTAGAGTGGGCCCAGGGCAGGAGCTGACAGGGACCTGGGGTGGCCATGTCAGAAGCAGCATCCTTGGCATGTCCATTGATGTCTCCGTCTGCTGGCACTAGGAAGGGCTGCCCACAAGCTGCTCCTCAGCATGGAGCTGACACTGGACAGCTTGGGGGCTGCCACTATACTGCTGTCAAAAAGAAAGGAAAACACCTTTTGCCCTACTTTTTTTTTTAGGGAAACTAACTAATGGTGATCTGTAAACACTGCTAACACATGTAGAAATCCTCTTAAGGGAATTTATGACTGACTTGTAAGAAGATAAATAAAAGCTTCTTTTGAGTGGGAGTGTAGGGGGTGCCTGCAGCCAGGACCAGACAAGCTGGTTATTTCTCACTTGGCACGATGATCATGGCTGCATTTCTGACTCCTAGCTCACACACAGCCAGAAAGCTGATCCCCAAAATTCTGTGCCATTGAATGACTTGGAAGGAAACAAACCACATGAGTGAGTCCTAATAGGAAGGTTTATATATCTGGTCTATGTCTTGCTGCAGAAATAAACACCCCTTAACTGAGAAATCTTTGTGGGCAGGACTATAATGGATGAAGGAGAGATGCCTGTATCATTTTGCTCAGTTGGTCATTACGTGGAATTATAACTATTATCAATAAGCCTTAATGTCATTATTTCGCTATACTTGCCAAATGCAGGCATGCACTCAAATAAACATTCTCTGTTAGAAATATTGCAGCCCATTAACCAACTCAAGTGCCTGTAGTCCAGCAGCCTGCTGCTCACCTGATCGGGGGGATACACTGTGCTGCTTCCACAGCAGCACCAGGGCCCCCCACATCCCCTTCCCCACACCCCGAGGGCTCTGGGCAGGCTTCAGCAGGATGTGGGCACCAGCAGCTGCCTTGTTGTAATGTTTTGCTGATTCTGAAAGTCCTTCTTCAAAGGAAAAGAAATTTAGGAAAAGAAATGTAGCCATATCAGCATCTGCAGTCTGTGCAGTAAATCTTGTTCCATGTTTCAGGATATTTATTTTCAAAGAGAGAATTAATAATAATTGTTTCCTCCCTAATGAAGATAAGTGTCACAGGAGACTCGAGCTATCGTGTATTTCATGTATATGGTCTCAAATTCTTCTGTATCTCTCTGCAATTTATTTTCACTCAATTAATTTTATTTTATGATAAAGTAAATGGCCCACAGTGCTGATGGGCATTAGCTGTGGAGCTATCACATTATAATACAATCAGGTTAACTCCTAGCACTATGAGTTAACACTCCCATCTGCCATACATGTCCAAAAAATTATTATCTTTCTGGAAAAGCACATCTCTAAGTCTGCTGATAACCTGCAGCTGGTTACTGTCACAGGCTGAAGGAGTGTGCACCCCATGGGGGCTGCACTGCAGGACCTATGTTGCCTCTGAGAAGCACCAGACCAGGTTAAATGTGTTTAATGTGTTATTATTTATAGGATTTTTTAAAAAATTATGCTGATCTCAGTGTGTTAAACTTCTGTGGATTTTAAGCAGCAATGGGAAAAGTTGAATTTCAAAATATTGCAGACTTTGAAAAAAAAAGTTGATATTTTCTGAAGGTGCTCTGAAAAATTGTTACAAACCTTTCTAGAAGGGTAATCTGCTGCATTTGAGAGAGGACAACATAAGATAATTCTTTTGCCCTAAGCTCTGTGTAATATATTCACAGTCAGTAGAAAACACCTTTTGGTTCGGGAGGTCAGAGGTACCTGCCTGCAGCCAGGATGCATTTCCCAGCCTCTCTCCTGGTGTCTTCATTACATCAGTGCCTTGGGGCACTGCATCTGCAGGGTGCAGTTAGATGTGTCTGCAGAGGCCTCCCAGCATCCAGTGGAAACTGGAGAGGTATGCTCCTGCAGTGTTGATGCCGTCCTCTTGCTGTGCCCTGTGGACTAAGGATGAGTCAAACCACAGCTGAGACCTGTCCCATCTTACCCATCATGCTGGTATTTCTTTAGGAAAGGCTATTCTTCTTTGATGGCTTCAGTTTGAAGTAAATGAGCTTTTACTCAGAAAAAGGCTGAGTTCAAAGCCACATGTAAGGTTCAGAGCAAAGCTCAATGGTCATGTTTGAAATGTGCCCCAAGCAGGGGTTTGTTGTGGAAACGCTGCTGCAACCTTTGCTGGAGCAGGAGCCTGCTCTGCCATGAGCGTCCTCTTCTTACCCGGGCTGCCAGGTGGCAGAGGGACAGACCCCCAGATGGAGGCACCCCACATTTGATGGGGGCCAGGTGGACTTTGCCCTGCAGCTCCTTGCTCCCACCTCTGCTGGTGCCATGTGGGGCACTCACAGCAGGCAGCATGGGCAGGACTGTTTGGAGGGAGTGGTGCTTCAGGCAGATCCATGGCTGCAGGCAGATCCATGGCTGTGGAGATACGGTCTGGTTTGACGTTGCGAGTACTGAGCACATCAAGTACTGCAGAGTGATTACACTGGGTTGAACACAAGTTCTTGCTCACTGGTGAGATTTGGAGGCATTTGTTTTCTCACCCCAAATGTACCTGAAGACTTTCCTTGCAGTCAGTACAACTGTAAGCTTTTTTTTAAACTTGGCTCTACTGCCCCAGCTCTGGGAGGTGATACTTGAGAGAATAACTCTTTACCAATAGTGATAAAAACGCTTTAGCCAATAATAACATACTCCCAGAGTCTGTGCCTCTGATTTCCCTCCCGAAGGAAATCCTTGCAGCCTGGAGCAGTTTGCTGTGTAGAGAATGCATAATCTGCTAATTTAAAAAAAGAATAATTAAAAATCTTCCCAATTTTTAAATATTAAATCAACAGCAAAGTTTGTGTCTCTTTGGTTTGGCCTACTCAGAACCTGACTTGAAGCAGCCCCTCCTGGGCTGCAGGAAGCATAAGCCTGGGGCAGGCTTGTCCTGGCTGAGGCTGGTTTTAGCTCAAGGGAGAGATCTGCTTGAGCTGCCAGGACAGCATCCCACCTTCCCTCAGCATCCATGCCTGCAGCACTGGGACACTGTGGCTGCCCTGGGGAGACACAGGCCAGCAGGAACCCATGCAGGGGGCTTCAGGCAGCAAAATGGCAGGTTTATGGCTTAAGTGCAAACAACTAAAAACCCTTTCTGAACAAGCACCCAATAAAATTGTATTATTACATCCTGTGAACAGCTCCAAAATCCCTAACTTGAGGATATCAGCAGCTCCTCAGTGAAACTAAGCTAATAAACAAGTAGATAATTAACAAAGACAAACATGAATCTTGGTACCAGTGACTTCATATTAAGAAAACTTCTGGTTTTAATATTTGGCATGTATGCATGAAATAATTTATTGCTGTTTCAAAGCAATTTCAACTGTTAAACATTCATTGGTTTGCTGAAGGAAATAGTAAAAAAAATTCTTTCATGTGAACATTAGTTCTTAATTTTAACATTTCCTTATTTTCTATAATGGGATTTGATGTGGCAATAAGCTTTAGGAACGGATCTAAGTGGAAAAATATTGCTAGCAGGTGAAGGCTCTCTTACCAGATCCCTGGACTGTCTGCAGAGCAGGATGGTTTCATCAGCAAGCACACTCTGAAGCACAGGGCTTGGGATCACCTCCCTCCCATGCTTCGCTGAGGAGCAGCCTCAGGGATAGCTACATACATCTACAGAAGCACACACAGCACATCCCTGTGCTGCTGCTGCTGCTGCTGCCCAGAGTGTGGGAAATATTGATTTACTGAAGGTGCATGTAAATAAGTGCATCAACACAGGACCATGTGAGTAGCTGGGGGACCCGTGTGTGGGAAAGTGCCATTCCATTGTCACCGTGGGTCTGCCAACCCCTGGCAGCCCAAGCCTGGCCACAGGCATCTGAGGAGCCCTGGTTCGCTGTCAGAGCTGCAAGGAAAGCTCTGCTTTGCTCAGAGCTGCTGCTAGTGGTAACTTTTAGTTTGTCAAAAAACTGAGTTGTACATAGAAATCAGACATTTTTCCACACATACACAAATTCTGTGCCCTGTTTATATCTGGTTTATGTTTGTGCATTGATTGAAGAAAGAAGACATTTTGCTTGACAGGACTGTGCAGCTGAGAGATAATATACAGAAACATCTCCAAAATAATTCAAATCTATTTTTATTTTTCCAGCAGTCCTGGATAGTGTCATGGGATGATACACCTTTAACTCTGAAAAACAAAAAAACCACATCTGCCTGGTGCCAAGTGCCAGAGTGACCTTGTGCTGCCCCTGCTCAGCATGAGTGTTACAGCTTTGTGACCTGCCATGTGGCAGAGAGGTGGCTGCAATGGTGTTGGAGGAGCTTTGGCTGAAAGAAAAATCATTTAATTCTGAAATAATTTCTAAGAGCTAATGCAATGAGAGCTGCAACCAGGACAGGGTGTGCTGCACTCTCGGTTTGCCTTGCCAAGTCCCCCTACTTGCTCAGCACAAGCCCGTGGCTGCCATCCTTTTGCAGCTCTGTGTGCCTGCCTTAGAAAGGTTTTCTTTAACAGAGACATGGAAAAGTGATGATATGGTTTTATTTCCCAATCTTATTTTACTGTTAGTGCTCTGAGATATAGAGAGGTATGGAGAGGAAGAAAAGCTTTGGCATACTTTTGGATAGGAAATTTAGCAATTTCTTTGCAATGAATTTAATCCCCTACATTTTTCCCAGTTTGGTTTTCACTATTATTAGACACAAAAATTAGTAGAGCTGAGGTAAGAATTAAAGTTTGCAATTAAATTTTCTCTCCCACCCATGGTTAGCATGAATTTGATGTCAATTTACAAGGAAGACTCCTTTCTGCAGCAATTAGCCTTCGAAGAAGTAGGCAGCAATGGAAATCACTGGCTAAATTAGCAAGACTGGCAAACCACGGTTATTTAGAGTTAAGGGGCACACTGTGCTCGGCGCAGGGCGGCTGTCAGACTGCACAGTGCCTGTGTGCATCCCGGTGCCCCACTGCGCACCCACCCCAGCACCTGAGCCAGCCCCTGCACACGGAGGGGAGCAGCAGGCGAGCCCTGTGCATTCATCCAGCAGCCTTTGTGTTGAAGTTGGAGGTGCTCTTGCTCCACTTGCCGCCACTCTTCCCCCGCGCCGCGAAACCGGGGAGGTGGGAGCTGCCCGCCTGCGCGGCGGCTGCCCTACATAGAGCGACATCCCAGGCTTGCATCTCATTTCAGTGCAAAAGTCAATCTGAATGACTCATGCCAAATCTTCTTATCTTGTCTCTGCAACTGTCAGCGTAGCAGAACTCCAATATGACTATACTTATTGGAAGGATTATTTTTAAGTACCAAGCATATATTTATATGTGCGTCGATACTTCATCATTTTCGGCTGAATTGATCTACTGGAGCAGAATAGTCCCTCTTTATAATAATCTCCAACATGTTAACTCATTCATCTGGGTAAGCCAACAAGTTCAAGTGAGGCCTCCAATATGTTAATTATTCATGCATGAATCTTTTATTTCATCTAGCCTCATCCGCCCAGACTGCCTTTTCTAGGAAAGCTCTCTGTTGAGAAGAAAGCAACAAATACTGTACGGTGATTTGACGGGGGGAAAAAAAATCATCTGCATATTCCAAATTATAAATTGTCTAGTCTCAGCCTTTTTTCTCTACTGCCATCTATTGTGCAGCAAAAAATGCATAGTTCAGTGGCATAAAATTGTGAGTTCTGGTTTAAATGAGAAGGTTTGGTGGTGGCTTCTGGGTGCTTGCAATTGCTTTTGCTTTATAAGAGAAACTATTAAGTTAATAAGGAAAAGTAAAACTGACCAGGAAGCAATAATTAGGAGGCCTTAGGAGCACCTAAGAATATAGATAGGATCTGGTGTTAGAAAGTACAAAACGGGCTGCCGGGCCTTTTCTTGTAAAAATTCCCCATAAACAGGGAGCAGGCCCGGGCTCCCTGGACAGTTGGCACCTGGATGTCCCAGCATGGGGCCACCCCATGCGTGGCCTTGGGCAGGGTAGACACAGGCTCCTGTCCCACTGTTCAGGGCTTGTCCCCATCCCAGGGGAGCCAGGCAGGGGCCCCTTGTCTGTGTTTCTGCTCCCCCTATCCCCTGCACACCTGCAGCCCCTCCAAAGGGCAACTGCTGTCGGTACCTGTGCAACAGCAGGAGCTGACCAGAATGGAAATGGAGGTTTTCTCCTCTGCTCCTTCCCTCTTAGGGGCTGCCTCCTCTCTCCAGGGTGTCACTGCGTTCCTGCAGAATGGGTCGTGCCACCCGTGCAGAGAGCTAAAAGATGCTGTTGGTGTCTGTAGTGACAGTAACTGGGCAAAAATGCCTTCAGAAAGGTGTGTGGTATGGGCCAAGTGTTTTTCCTTGTGGGATTGGTTCAGGTGTATCACAGGTATTTTGTCTCTCGCTCATACTGATTTTACACTAACCCTACTCACTGGGTTAATCCTGATTTACCCAATGTGATGGGAGAACTCATGGCCAAAACCAACCTCAGAGAGCCTGAGTTTTCAAAAATGTCATCTGGCTTCAAAACTAGGACTGTGTGAGTTCCCCTCAGGATCTTACTCCCAGCCCTGGTGGCCAAAGACTGGGACCCCTCATGGCAGAATGCAGCAGGCCGTCCTTGCCCTCTGTCCTTGCTCTGCTGATGGGATGTTGTGCACGTGGCCTCCCGTGCTGCGGGTTACGGGTGACCACTGGTCCTTAGGGATGCCTTGTCCATGTAGGCAAAGACAGAGCTATCAGTAAGGGGAGGATTAGTGCTACTGGAGTCTCAGGGTGAGCTCCTCACTGGGGCATGGGAAATGCATGGCAGATGCACCAGCTGCTGCCTGTCCCGCTGTAGGGGCAAGGCCACATCCCCACTGCTGATTGGAATACACCTGTATAGCATCAAAAACAGTATATTCACAAAGTAGGGAGAATTCAGCAACAAAATCAAGTGCAGTATCACAGTAGCCTCGATGTATGCTTTAAAAAGTAAAATCCTAAAGATTATTATCAGAACATTTTCAGGTGAAAAAAAAATAGGTTAAAATAATGAAAATTAGCATCAAGTAATGGCAAGTATACAAAAATTAACAACCACCCCTAAATACAACTTGCATGAAAGACAGCTGAAAGCCAGTTACTGGTGGCGTACATATGACAGAGTATTAAATTGGTTTTGAACACATGAATGGTGTAATGCTCTGTGGCCCCAGGGCAGAAAAGAATACAGCCACCACAGCAAGTACAGTTTCCTCCACCAAGGGCTGTGGCAGTACCTGTTTTACAACTTCACAAACACTAAAAAGTCATCCATCTATATCTAAACCAAAATGACATTACATATTTTCTCAGATTTATTAGTAAACTACTAAGTAGTAACATTAAGCTTTTAGAAAAAGATTAACGACACTGGAGCAGTAACCTGTCATCTTAATTTAAGGGAAAGTCGCTGAGAATGCTCACTCTTTGTGAGGGAACATGCAAAATCCTTTGCCTAATGGATGTGGAAATGGTATTAGATCCCTCTCGCATCAGGACATTAAGAGCACGTTATTGGTTCTTTATTTCCTTGTTTTTAAGTTTGGAGCTGGTTTGGTTTGGGGTTCGTTGGCCGCTGTGGCCACTCCCCCGACCCCTCCTGCCAGCCCGGCCGGAGCTCCTTCCCGCTGCTGCCCCGCCCGTGCCCGTCCCGCTCCCGCAGCCCGGGAGCCGCCGCCGCCCGTGCCCGCCCCGCTCCTCCGGCGCCCTGTGCCCGCCGGGCCCGGCTGCCGGCGCTGAAGGGCACGGGGAGATCCCTCTGTCCCTCCGCTCGTCCTGGCAGCATCCTTCCGAGGCTTAGGCCATCGTATTTGGACTTCTGGCTGATTTCCCTGTTATCAAAGGCTATTTTGGTGGTGCTGCGAGAACCCAAACCTTTCAAAGAAGTTAAAAGCAGAGATGGAAAAAAATGCCTGCATTTGCTGACATTTAACAAACATGATTTTTTTCCTCTTAGGCTGTGAGGGGCAATATCAACACATATTTTGTCTTCATTTGCTTCTCTCAAGCGTCATAAATGGCAGCAGCTTCAGTCTTGGAGCAGACACTGATCTCTTCTCTCTGGTGACCAATGACAGGACACGAGGGAATGTCCTGAAGTTCAGTCGGGGGAAGTTTAGGATGGATATTAGAAAAAGGTTCTTCACCCAGAGTGTGGCTGGGCACTGGATCAGGCTCCCCAGGGAAGTGGTCCCAGCACCAAGCCTGACTGAACTCAGGAAAAATTTGGACAATGCTCTCAGGCACATGGTGTGATTCTTGGGGATGGTGCTGTGCAGGACCAGCAGTTGGAGTGATGATCCTTGAGGGTTGCTTCTAACTTAGTTTATTCTGTGGTTCTGTGAAAAGTGGTCATGGTTCCTGCTGTCTGAAATAGGGCTGCCCAGCAGAACCCCACAAGCCCGCTTTTCGTAGGAAGCTCATGATTTGCCAAGGCAAATAGATCTCCATAACCTGGGTTGTCCTGCACCTGTGATGACAAAGCTGCCAGGCTCTGCTCAGTGTTGGTAAACTCTGGAGATAGAGTATCTGTAGACTTGTCCTTGCTGGAATTGTTCCACAAAACCACCCAGGAGCCCCAAAATTGTAGTGCCTGACTGTGTGCTGCCCAGCATGGTGCTGTGGGGCAAAGGCCACCAGGTTCAGCTTCACCTGGTTGTTGCCAGCTGAAATGTGTGTTGGCTTGAAAAATGGCAAATTTGAACTGTAGCCCAGAATTAATTTACATTTACATTGGAATCAAAATGCTGCTAAGCTGCTGTCGGGACCTGGTGACACTGTTGCTTTACTATGCCTTAGTGTAAATGAAATGGAAGATGCCAAACTATAGCAAACCAAAGCTTATAAAAAGCTTTTGAGTCCGTTTGAACGCAGAGGCAGGCTATACAGAATTATCCATATCAAGGATGGACAAAAATTCCTGATTGCTTCCCAGACAAGCAGTCATCAATATGTGCCAGTAAAACCACATGTGCTCAGACAGCACATTTGGCACAGAACTCCAAGCCCACTTGTACCTGCAATTATTGTCCTAAAATCTCTTAGAAAACCATGTAAGGGGAGAGAGCACACAAAAATCTTGCCAATGATTCAACAATAAAATATAATACAGTACTGAATCAGTATTGCATTCTGGTCCAAAGCTCATTTGGGTCAAAGCATAATTCCAAAAGAATAGGATACAGATTGGATCAGCCCTTAATGAGGTGTCACAAAAGAAGTGTCAGTAAAATATACAGGCCAGCATATATTTTATGGGGAAGATAGTCTGAAGTCAACATTACAATTTACTAATTCAGTAGAACAGCTGGAAAAATAAATTTGTTTAGCTAGAATAGCACATCTATTTATTGAGCCTCCTTCTGAAGCTGTTCACATATCAACAGTAGGATTGGTCTCTAAAACACGGGGGAGGAGAGGAGGGGGATGATGGTGAATTCAAATTGATGCACTACTTATTCCACACTAGTAA
This sequence comes from Cyanoderma ruficeps, assembly GCA_008694505.1. Taxonomy (NCBI): domain Eukaryota; kingdom Metazoa; phylum Chordata; class Aves; order Passeriformes; family Timaliidae; genus Cyanoderma; species Cyanoderma ruficeps. The sequence continues at coordinate 25,758,268 of VZDJ01000594.1, forward strand.
TTCAATTAATGATTTTATAGACCCTACGCTGTCTCACATTCTCAGTCGTTCTCAGGCAAATGAGATGGGGAATCAAACAATTAGCTGGGGTTGGCAACACAGCGGGTTCAGCCTGAGCAGAGTGCTGCACAAAAGCCACCCCTCTCGCTTCCTGCTGGAGTGTGGGGCAACAGGGAGCTTGCCTTTGGCTTTTGGAGGGGAGGCTGGGCAGCTGCTTTCACACTCTGCCTATCAGAAACTTGGGTCTGTTATTCTCACCAACAGCAGTGGACTGGTCAGCGCCAATGCAAAACACTTTCATCTCGTTACTCGTATCCATAAACTTTTTGGCAGCAGAAAAACCCTAACTGAGGTTTTCCATACTTGATCTTTGCTGAGGGCTGATGACATAAGGAAATAGTTGTGTGTGATTTCTGAGTTATGACCAAACTTTTGGTCAAAGCTACAGCAAAGCCAGTGCTTGAAACTTGAGACGAATGTAAACTTAATTCAGGAAATTGTTTCGGTACCTGCCTAATTTTAAGCAGTGAAATTCTCCTCCTGCATTCACCTGAATTACTGAAGTGTTTGAAGATAGACATTTGCTGACATCATAGCCTGAGACCCCCTGGTCCATGCTACTCTCAGAGCTGGGTGACGACGGGGCAAACAAAGTGAGAGTCTCCCATAAGTCATGGTTTAAGTATTTAATTTTGCTCATAGCACTTTATAGCAGTATTTATTGTTCTGCATCAGCAGACCTGCCATTGAGAAGCTATTTTGGTATGCACATGTGCATGGACATTGCAGACACCAGTCATCATCATGTCCCCTATCCTGCCTGGGTAGGTTGGCTGGGTGTGTGTGGGTGCCCAAGAAGCCCATGTCCTGGCATGGTCTGAGCTAACAGCCTTTCTGGATAAGCAGCAGGCACGCAGCATCAAAGCATTCCTACTTCAATCTTTTTTTCCCAACATTCATCCTATTAGTCATTGTTTTGTTTGCAAATGAACGTCTCTCTGAAGACTTCAAACCGCAGTTTTGCTAAGACATCTGACAGCTGCCATCCTAGATCTCAAGGATGCTCTGTGCCCAGGTTGCAGGAGGCAGGCAGGAATGCCAGCTGGACATGCTGCCAGCAATGCCTGTGCTGGGCCAGGGTTGCAGGGAGAGTTGCACCCTGTGCCTTGGTGCATGCAGGGCATGGCCTCAGCACTGATGCCTGCTGCTAAGGCACACTTGGTTATTTTCTTCCTGCGCAGCAGAACTACTTTTTTCAGGAGGCCAGTGGAGGTCTCTATATTTTATTCACATAATCCAGACCTTCAGTGTCAGTGCCTGAAACGAATTACTGTTTATATTAGAAACTTAGTTTAATAAATTAAGTCTGGTCTATGACCTGTCAAAGTTCCTATAGTCTGCAATTCATATAGAACAGATGCCTTTTCCATGACTCTTAACTAGAAGTGGCCAACTTGATTGCTTCCTTTTTGCCATTACTACATTCTGTAGGTTTAGTTATCTACTGCCTACAGAGAATTCAAAACAATTTAAAAGGGCATCTGGTATAAAGCACTCTCTGGAAAAAAAAAATCTTTCCATATACAATAACTTTCTGTTTAGGTCAGAGAATTATTCAATAATTGGCACTTGTTTGACTAGACCATTCAGAATCAGTTTGGTTTGGGTTTTTCAATTGTAGGTAGAATTACAGGACTCTTTTTTTTCCAAACAAGCAGGTTTATAAGCCCTAATTTCCAACATATTTGTGGCATTGCTGTGATTAAGACCTAACAACTAATTTTTGTACAAGTAACAAACACATATTTCAAAAGTGCCATAAATAATTCAGTGATTTTTTTTCCTCCAGATTGTTTATAAATTATAAATTTTCATTTACTCTGTCCTAGTTTTATATAATGCTGATAAAAACGAATAGCTAAAAGCAATGGTTTAATTGAAGAACAGAAAACAAGGGTCAGATGGTCAGAGCAGACCTCTCTGACTTGTGTTCCACTTTCTCAGTCACCATCATTTAAAAGGCTGGACCTGCTAATACAGGCTGTTAGAAGTCCTCACTTCCAATATTTATGTTTTGTGAAGCACTCTTAATGCACAAACAGTTGTCACATGAAAAGTTAATAATGAAGCACATCTATGAGGATGAAAAGAGAGCAGGGCTGATGCTCATTGCATCAGGAGTTGCACGTCCAGGCATTTCCAGGTAATATTTTTTCCGTGTTGCACATTAAAATGATTCTTCGCAGGACCTCAAGCCTGCCAGCACAGCAGAGGGAGGTTGCAGGACTGGGACAAGTCCCCACAAGGACCACAGGGAACAGCTGCTTGATGAAATTTTTATCATGCTCCCTGCTAACATGTTAAGCTTTTGGGATGGGCTGTAGCCACGTCGTGGTTGGAAGTGAGAAACATTTTTCTGTGTTCCTGTGTCTGTCACAGCCCATGAGATGAAACAGCCACAGGACAGCCTGAGCCATGGCCACTGCAGCTGTGGGTACGGTGCCCATTTGGCAGAGATCATTTTGTAATGGCTGGGCAGGGATAGCTGACAGTGGGGCTGTGCAGAACCTCTTCACCCCTCACCCCCAACACCTTTGGGCTTTACTCCTCTGCTGTCCAAAACATGATTCTCCAGGAAAGCTTAGCTGCTTTACAAACACGTGTCCCAGCAAAGGGCTGTGGCCCATGAGTTTCCCATCTATATCCAGAGGGTATTTAATGTAAGTGGCTGCCGTTAGTGCTTTCTTTGGTGGTGATTTTTACAGTTCGTGCTAGTTATGTCATGTCACTGAGCACAGATTGTGTTCTTCTGGGAAGTTCTTTGCTTTGGTTGGTGCTCTCCTCTTTGAGCAGAAAACCAGAGTAAGGCCAGAGGAAAAGAGAAATCTCCAAGCTGGATGGACTTTTAGTCTGTCTGGTTTTGCAGCCTGCTCCCTCCCGTGCCACAAGCCACTTAAGTTAGAGGAAGGTGAAGGGAATTTTGTAATGCCAAATTTGAAATAAAAGTTAGTTAACCTCTGCAAATGAGCAGCTTTCTCATATCCTGAGTTGTGAGAGGACCCAACCTGCGCCAATGCACTCTGCCTGTCCCAACTGGGACTAAACACTGTCTGTCCTGACTTGTTGTTTCTTTGGAAATCCTCTTTGGTCTTTTTTACTGTAAAGCTCAGTACTAGTAAATAAATGTGATAGTGGTGCAAATTGCCAGGAAAGATGACAAGAAGAGGGACATGCTGACACTCCTCCCCCTGCAATAGCTGTGTCAGCCAGTGAGCAACACCAACCTGCAAGACCCAGGGTTTCTGTTTGTGATATGGGGATGCTGCTCTGTCCTGCTGCAGCTGTGTGAGTTTACACAGGCAAGGATCAGGCCAAGAAGCCTTCGAAAACCCAACCAGCTACCCAGTGCAAGCAGAGAGAAGGGAATGCATTGATAGCAGGTAAGAGGGGAGTGGGGGCTGCCAGGCTTCTGCTGGGAGCTGTGCTTCATGTCAAGTGATAGGTGGCCCCAGGGAAAGCCCACCCTGCTCAGGCTGGGGCACACAGGCCTATTGAAAGCACTGCCTGTTCCCTCAGAGCCCCAGCTGCCACCATCTCCTCGCAGAGCTGGGCTGCAGTCAGGGGCTCAAAAATTCTTTATCCTGCCTGCTTTCATAATTGATCATGACAACATGGCTGATAGTGTTACTCATTAGGTATAAAAGTTGTTTCCTCTGTGGAAAACAGAACTGCACAAGGACAGTTATATATACATCTCTGTGTTTATAGTAAGTATACATATAAATTATGTATACATGTGTAAGTAATATGTAGAAGCATAATTCGGGGGGGAGAGAAACATCTCTTACTGTGTGTAGACCCACACTCTTACCCAAATACACTTTGTTGGACATTCAAGCACAAAATGAATAGCAAGTAGAAATCAGGACTGGGAAACTAGAATGTAAAAGGCAGAGCTAAGAGCACGCTTTGTGCACAAGTACAGTGCTGGTGCATGGTTTGCTTTCCTACAGGAGGGTGAACAACCCTGGAGATAGGGAGCACTGGGAAAATGTTGTCGCCTCACTGGTTTTAGTGCAGCACCTACATTTTGTAAAATAGATGCCTGCAGAACTCATCCCATTGTAGTTGCTGGCAAAATTCCTGTTGGCTTGGATGTTTTACATTGTATAGTCATCTCAGGTTTCACATAAGAAGGGATTTGGTACTAAACGGGGCTCCTAAGTGTGTAATTGTAGGGGTTGATGGTCTGTGCCATGCATGTGTTTGGGCACAGGTTCAACCACCTTGCTGAACAGCACTCAGACTTACTAACTTGACTGAGGCACTGCTGCTTTAGTGAAAGGCTTCTCAGTTTATATAACTGATATTTTTTATTACCTGTCAGGCCAAAACAGGCAAGGATCAACTCAAAGTGTTATTCCAAAGGTACTTATTCTCTTCTCTCATGCTTCCTCTATGATTTTTAACTTAAATCCATTCAGAAACCCTGTGTAATTTCCAGCTATGTCTTTCTTGGCATTTTTAAATTAATTTATTTATCTCAAATTGTTGGGAGGTTGGTCTTTCTTTTCCTTGGTGTGCGTGTCCTTTTCCAGCTTTAGAAATGACATTATTCCAATCTGGGGGCTATGCCCTTCTCCTTCAGTTATTTCATTCTGAAACTTTTTTCATGTCTCTAACCCTTTTTTTTTTTTTT
>VZDJ01000594.1:25762980-25924284 GCA_008694505.1 Cyanoderma ruficeps
TTTTTTTTTTTTTACTGGCTTGTCTTTTTTTGACTTCTACCCTTTATTTTACTGTCTCTCCTCTTCACAATGCTCTTATTATCTTGACTTTCCACAGCCCTTTTGCAAGCCACTAGCCAAGGCAATTTCAATGTATTTGAGCTTGCCAAAGTATTCTTGGATGGTCCCTGCAATGGAATTATACTGTACTGAACCTAAATTTGACCCGCTGCTGCTCTGATTATAGTCCTGCCTGGTCTGCATTGAAAAACCCCAGCACATTTAAAGAGACAGGTTTCCTATTATCTTAAGAGGCAGCTGTCATACTCCCACATTTCTTCTTTGTCTAATTAGTTTAGAGAAATTGTGTCTGTCAAAGCTACTCCTGATGGTGATCTTTGCACTCCTTTCCTTAAGCTGAAATGCCATTGTCCCGTGAACCATGAGGGACAATGGAGTCCCTCAATGGAGAGAGAGACTCCATTATAAAGCACTATGAAATGAAACATTTTTTCTGCCAAATCCACATGTGCCTGGTTCATAGACCACTGGAATTAGAGGGACTCTTTCCACTGACTTCAGGGCTTTAGATTCTGCCCTATTTCTATCTGCCCTAAAAAGTGCAAGCTTTTGGCTAATACCCCTTGGCATTGTCCTCCCAGACAGAGCTTTACCTCTCATGCTTTTAGCTCCCAATGAAAAAGTTTCTGCACTGACCCTAGATGACCTCCCAGGGTTGTTTCTCACTACATTGCAGGACTTCTGTTTTTTCAGCTGTTTCGCCCCAGCTGGAATCACACATACAGAGGACTCAATGGCAGAAAGTCAGAGAATTTTATGTGATTCTGAGGGTTCAAATGTAGCAGTTCCCATAGTTTATGTTTATATCCATGTGGATGCTGTGTGACCCAGGACTGTGCATCCCTTTTAGTGAGCACATGGAAAACCAGTGCATGCAAACACTGGGGTCTGATGGAGGCAGGATTCAGGGCCATTCTTGTGGACACTTCTGGAGTGGAAAAGCAGTGGAATGGCTTGAAGTTGCCCACACCAGTCCAGGCAGGAGGCACACTGTGCTGCACAGCAGGAGGAGCTGTCAGCCAGCACCTCGAGGCTCCAAACCCTGCTCAGCTTCCTGCTGCAAGGCCATGTCTTATAACAGCCAGAACAGCACTGATCTGCTGTTCCATTTCCTTTATTTAAAGTCATTTTTATGTCATGAAGAGAAAGAAATATCCCACAATGCTTTGGGCAGTAGAAATAAGCATCTTCATTTTCATTTTTCTTTTTACATTTTATCACTGTTATTTCACTTCATCTTCCTCTCAGCCTCACTGTATGTACCAGCAAGCTCAGCATTATGATTTGTGGCAATGTATGTGTCCCTTGATGTTTTTCCCATTTGCAGAGTGTGGTATGAGACCCAAATTTCACATATCCAGTGACACCTGCTGAGTTGCTGATACCCAGCTCTGGTTGGGTTTGAGGGTCTGTCTCCCTAAATACCTGAGTCATATCTGAAAGCATGTGGCAATGAGCTGTTGGATTCCTGAGGCTGTTGCAATGGCACTGCTGAACAATGCCTAGTTGAAGCCCTGTTGAGATCAGTGAGAATGGATTTATGGGCGAATGAGCATCTTGGACAATCCAAAGCCTGGGAGTGCTAGGAATTATATGTATCGTGGTCAGAGATGGCAAGCTCTTGGCTTCAGAGTCTTGGAAGAGTTCACACATGAAGTCAGGCTGCAGCGGCAGCAGTGGCAGGAGTAGCTCTGGATGTCTGTCTGCATAAAGATCTCTGTTCTGTCTTACTCAGTAAACTCACTTCAGAAGAATCTGGTTTAAAGAAAACTGCAGCAAGTTTTTAATGCATGGAGATGCAATCTCACCTGGCACTTGCTCCCAGGCAGGGGAACAGGGGTTGGCTGCAGTGACACACTTGGCTCTCCTCCCTGCACACAGATTCAGGGTGTTTGTGTACCAGCCTTAGTATGAGCTAAGGGGGGCATCAGGACAGTGTCTGCAGACCTGGGGACTCGCAAACATCTCTGAGACAACTTGTTAGGATGAAGAAGCAGTGCCAGGAGGATATTTAAACACCACCAACAAACTAGTCATAAAAAGCTGAATTATTTTAACATTACCTCTGTACATATCTGTCAGCCTTTAGGGATGCTAATTCCTTCCAACTTAAAAAAATCTATCAATCCCTTTTTGATGCCTCCTTTGTCCTTTCTCTTGGAACATACCTTTATTTCTGAAGCTGCCATACTGATACCTCTTTGTTCTTTCAAGACACTCTAAGACACAATTCACTAATTGTGAATCTCCCAGATATTTTTCTACAGGTTTAAACCCTGCAGATCCACAAGCAATATGTGATTCATCCAGTCTACCTGATGAGCTCTTGTACAGTCTCGAAGCTGTCTTTCTCCCTTTGATTTCTCAGCCACTCTCCTCCCTCTCTGCTGCAAGGACAGTGAGTAGTCGCTGTACACGGTGCATGGCTGGTGTCTGTGCTCCATTTTTTTGCTTGTCCCAGCTCCCTGATGATGTGTCCAAGGGCTAAAACTGTAGGGGAGCCCCCGGCCCCCCTCCAGTCCCATGGAACTTGGAGGGGCAGACCTCTCAGTGACTCTCGATTATTTTCCACCTGCCGTGAAGCTTTTTCAGGCATTGTCTTGGCTATCAATGGCACCTCAGTGTTTTGTAAAAGGATTCTTCATCCCTGTCCCTTGACAGTGTTGTTGAGTCCCTACTTATTCTCTTCAAGGTCTCCAGCATCGGCAGAGTGGTGGCATCTGCAGATCGCAGATGGTTCAGGTCCTTGGGTCCTTTTCTTTATCCTTGGAAGCCTTGAAAGTTTTCCCCAGACATGAGGTGAAGAGTCTGTTAATTTCACACTCCAAAATAATCTTTGCCCTCTATTTCTCGTTCTTAAATATGACTGTGTTATCCAAGGAGATGTTTTAGGGACCCAGGAACAATGTGGGGCTTCTCTGGCTTTCTCATCCAGTGCTCCCACAATGCTTTTATTTCCCTTGTCTTGAAGCATTTCTTGCCATTCACAAAAGCCAGCCACAATGCCCTGCAGGCTGCTATCCCTCTGGCTCCGTGCTTGGAGGCAACCAGCCAGACAAGCTGGCAGTAAATATCTAAATCTTGGCAACACTAAGATAAATTACTTTCCCCTGTGTTGCAGAAGGTAGGGGGCACAGAGCACCTTGGCATGTTTCTGGCAACTTGCATTGCTGAACTGTGGAAAGTGAGGAAGAAGGAGGCAGCCCCTGCTCCTGCCTGCTGGGCACTGGTGCCCCAACAGAGGAGCCAAGTGCTGGGCATGAGCCCAGCAAAGCATGACACCCCCCCCCACCAGCTGGTGTCTTCTCTCTCCATCCCAAGCCTTTTATCCGAACAGGTAGAGAGAAACACGTGGGATTTGCCTGCTGGTCCTTCCTGCAGTGCGATGCCACCAGTGCAGCCCATTGGCTGGGCACAGCTCTGTGCCACTGGCCCAGTGCCACCCCCACACCATGACAATCCTCTGGCACTTCTGTCCTCAGGTGCAGCAAGGACCCAGTTTTACTCAGAGAGACTGGTGATATGAAGCAATTGAAGTAAATAAGCTTTTGTGTCTTACCAGATATGGTCACATTTCCAGTCAGATTTTCTCCTACAGCTTTGATTCAATTTCAGCCAATTAAATTTCTTGCCCTCAGCTCATCTCATACTGCAGGTCTTGTGCACAGTGGCTGGGAAAAGCATAAACTTGCTGAGTTCCAGCACATTTTTAATGGTGCAAATGGGATTTTCCAGAGTGGAGCTTGAAATATTTTAAAGTTAGAATTTTTACACAGAAGGATCCAGGAAGTACTGGATGAGTGGTGGTGGCAAGTGGTGAGGCACCCATGTGTGAACAAGGGAGGACAAAATCATGGGCTGAGCTTGGCTGGGAAATAATGAGCCTGGGAAAGTGCTGGGGTAACTGACATGTTCACCCTACTGCCATGCCACCTGGGGAACATCTAAGCACAGCTTTTGGCTGACACTACTGTCATTTTCTCTTCCTACTAGAGAAGAAAGCCTGTGTGCATCTGATTCCAAATATGGGCCTTCACTTCTGCGCTGTGCGACCAGGCAGCTCATGCAGTGCCAGGCTGCTCTGTGCAGCGTGCAGACCACTCAGACCCCACCCTCACTGAGCTGAGTTTATGGGAAGACTGAGGGGTCTCCTGCTTCTCCCTTCCCCTCCAAGCCCAGGCCCCCACCAGGAGCTCCAAGCACACTGCCCAGCACTGGTGGGGCGCAGTGTGGTTGTTCAGGGAGGGGGCTTGGAGCAGGCTTGGGAACCACAGGATGTTTTAATCTTTTCCTGCAAAGCTTTGCACAAGGACGGGTGTTATGTTTGGCTGCATAGAAGCGTCCTGTCTTAAAGGGCTGGTTTCCTTCTTGCCTGAGGGGGAAGGAATGATATCAACCAGATTTGTTGAATACTAGCAGTTTTATATGTCGTCGTTGGGATTGTAAACACTTTGGGTCATCAGCCCTCTCTTCTCCCAGGCCTTTGTCTGGGTCCTGCATGAGGAGCCCCTTTCCCTTCTTTCTTGATGCTGCAAGGACACTAAGAAATCACAGCAGTATTTCTATTCTGCCCCAAAATGCTCACAGCTGCAAAGGCTCCTCTAACTCCCAGAGCTGCTGCTATGGTGTCCCCAGCAACACTTCTGTCATTTTAGGCCACCCCCTTCTTGATTTGTGTTTCCCTGGTTATGGCCAAGTGTATTGCCAGCATATTTTGGGGCACATATCTGCTGCATGGGCTCTCCTGTGACCTCCTCAGTGATGGCTGGTCCCTATCTCCAGGCTGCAGCAGCCAGGTAAGGGCACAAGTCCCTAAACAAACACTCGTTTGTAGAAATGAACGTGTCTTCCTGATCACTTGGGCAAAGAAAAACCATATGTGTTTTGGATTAGTTTTCCCCAGATGTTTTTCAGCTTGCATTTACCCTCGAGCTGAATGGGATTTGTTTATGTGCTGCCCAGGTTTCCTGTCCCCGTGGGCCCTGGCACTGTACCCCTGCAATGTTCACACTGCCCCCTGCCCCTGGGACAGCAGGTCTGATCCCTGAGGGCTTTAGAAACTCTGCAGACTCAACCATCCCAAACCACCCATCACTCTGGAGACCCTGGGCCGTGTTATCCCACAGTGCTGGCAGTGCCCTCCTATCCCCAGTGTGGTGATGCACAGGTGGCTGCATCCAGCTGGTCCACTGGAGTTTTTTCTCCAGCTCTCTCTGTTTCCTGCAGTCCACCTCTGCCCTGCACCCAAAATGCTCTGTCTGTGGCCTGACTGCAGCTGCTCCAGCAGCTGGGTTACCCAGCATGGATCATCACAGATCTGCACATGGCAGAGCAAGTTTTTGGGGCAGAATGTGTGTCCTGCTCACACCTTGGCTTCTCGTGAGGCAGCAGCTGCCTCCTCTCCTCCCCAGCTGTGATCTTGCAGGATCTGATCTGGCCATTCCTGGCTGTAGGAGTAGCTCTGTGCCATACAGGGCATTGCACAGGCCTAGTTATCAGCTTGGAAAATTATTATCCCGACATCAAAGGGAGGGAGACCATGGTGAGAAGGTGGACTTTCACAAAGGTGCTGGCAGGACTGACCCACCCTGCAGACTTGTCCTGCAGCAGGAGCCTCTCAGCAAATTGGGTCAGGTCCTGCATTCAGACGTCAAAAACTTCTCACAAGCTGTTAACCGACTTTGTATTCTGATTTTAAAATGTTTATTTTCCTCTATCTTTGTAGGAGTCACTTTTGCAAAATTGAGTGACAGAGCAAGGAACTCTGGGATCTTTGATTCGGTATCTTTTAATTTTACTGAATAAGTAAAGGCTGTGATGAGTTCACAATGCACTAACTCATGCTGCCTGGTGGCTTGGTGGCAGTGGCATGAACTGGGGGACAAGTGACCCTTGCTGAAGAGCCCATCTTGATCCAGGCTGGCTTTGTTTGGGAGAGGTTAAGTGCACTCCAGCACTGATAACCATAACGTGAGAGGCTCTCAGGAGGCAGCAGCCTGCATGGGAGGCAGGAGAGACGCCTTGAACAGGAGAGAACAGCCAGCCCTCCTTAAAACTGAGTGATGGAGAGATGATCATCTCCACTTGGCAAGCAATTGCTCTTGTGTTTCTTGTACTTAAGAGAGTGCCTATTTCCTTCAGTCACGGGGTCAAAATTGTGCTCTGGTTGCAGGGAGCTTGGGAGCAAAGCATCCCATGAGTGCAAAAATCCCTCCTCAATTCCTGGTGTGCACCAAACTCATGCTAGGGCAGCACCTCTGCATCATTTATACTTTAGTTCCCTTAAGAGTAAATACATACTTTCCTCTCAGCATTTTAAACAATTAGAGAGGCAGCACTACTCTACCAGCAGCACTGAGGGCTATGTGCCTTTGATTCCTGCTTCAGTGTCCAAGCCCACGGTCTCAGTTTCAGTGAGGAAAGGCCATCCCATGCAGCACACCAGTGTCAGAAGAGCTGAAGCTCATTGTTTAAGAGAGCCTATTAACAGAAAACTCAGATGTTTAGTCTTCTCTTCCCTGAGGTTTTTAAAAAAAATATGTTTTCCAAATATTGTTGCATGCCATAAGGTCTTTCCCCCACTGCCAGTCGCTTCTGCAGTGCTTGGATGGGAGTCATGAATTCACTGGCAGGCTGTGCAGCAAACCGCCGCCTTGGCTCCTGCCACCCATACACCGGCCCCTATTAGGAGGGAAATGGCAAGTGCTTTATCTGCTGCCCGTATGGCAGCCCTTATGGGGCAGACATCGGGGGAAAGGGACGCCTGCCAGGGGGGGTTGGCTCCCTCTGGCTGGCATCACTCTGCCCTCTGACGCCTCCTCCCCTTCAGAAGCCTGCCTCTGCTGAGACTCCACTCCCCCGGCATCTCCTTGCTGCCATTCCTCGTCTTCGGCATAAAAATAGGGGCTGTGGGGTAAATCCCATCACGAGCATGACCTGCTGGGATGCTGATCCCCTTTGGGTTTCCTCATCTGCAGAGCATCACTGTTGACCTGCCATCAGCACAGTCCCTCAGTAACCCCATTATTCCAGCTTGTTTTCCTTGGAAAGGCTGTGACTCCTGCGGTTGCTGACAAAGTTTCTTTGTAAGCGTCCCATGGGCTGTCAGTGCCTACTTGCCCGGCCGGCAAGGAGGGCTATCACTAATGTGTGTCATTCATCAAAGCAAAATTACATGTGTCCCAAAAAAAGGGACAGCATGCAGACAAATTACAGCATGTAGCAAATTGTTTACTTGCAGAGGAAAAAAAAAATACAACCCACTGTTTTCCTCCCCTCCCAGAAGTAGGTGTTTAATTCAACATATTAACACTGAGAAATATAATTATAGCTGCAGGATGAGGGAAACCCAATTGCAGCACAGCTCTTGCCCCAGCCAGTGGGTGTGGTGTGGCCACGCTGTGCCACATCCCAGCAGGGCCAGCCCACAGCCTGTGCTGCACTGGCCAGGCAAGCCCCCTATGCTGCACCAGGGACCCAGCATGGGGAGCATCCCTGAGGCCACCCTGCAGTGCTCCAAAGCACCCAGGGCCACAGAGGAGAGCAGATGGCTGTGCAGGGTTAGAGGTTTAGATTATGTTTTTAACCACCTTCATGCATTGAAGGACACTTCCTTTCTCTCTGGGTGCAGCTGTGCTACTCTGCTGTGAGCTGGGACTGAGACTGGAGAGAAGGGCTGGCTGTGTTGGTGAGCAGCTGGTGCTAGGGAAGAGGAGCTGCATGGAGAACCCCTCAGGCAGGTGTCAGACACATGCTCTGGGAGCCAGCAGCCCTCCCAGAACCCCAGGGCAGGGTAGGAGCCTGCTGCATTCTTGGTGTGGTACCTGGCACAGCTCCTCCGTCCTGAGGGAAATGGAAAAGGTACCTGGCCCCAGCCACCTTTTGTTCCTACCTGGCTGTCCTGCCAAGAGCACCTGGCCAGGGTCTGCTCACCTGGTTTTGTCTTTCAGATTGCAAAAGCCCCTCTTACATAGTTAAATGCTTTTCATTAATCACAATCTTCTCATCTACTTGTTTATGTTCTTCACTATTCACAAATCTGATCTGACATCTGAGTAACAGATTTCAGAAATTAACCTTCCTCCAATGTTTCTGTTTCAAGGTATCTCTATTTATTTACACTCCTGTCGAGTGCCTTTCAATAGGAGTGATTTCTACTTTTGGCAAGCAGAGGAACCTATTGTTTTCCATGGAAAACAGTTTTGCCAATGGGGCAGAACCTAAATGGGTAATTGTGGGTCAGAATGTAACACCCCTACTGGAGCTCAGCAGCACTGGGTTGTAAGGCACCCCAGAGGGCTGAGCTGCAGTGCATCCGTGTCACAGGGCATCCAAATACCTGCCAGGAAGAGGGAGCTGATGGCAGATGCCTCTGCTGCAGCAGGAGCCAGGCAGGAGGGCTGCCCTCTGCACTGCTGGAGCTCCCCAGCAAAGCTGCAGCCTGGCAATTCAGTTTGGTTTGCCACAGCGACCTGTGTGCTCCTCCATCAAACAGAGAACAGCTGCCTCCAGGAATAGGGCTTCTGTATTTCTCAAGCAACAGTTAACATGGCAATGACATTATTTTCTTATTTGTGGAGGATGGTGTGTGCATTATTACTGAGGTACCTCAGAAATAATGATCTCTGGCTCACTCCACATTCAAGAGCTACTATATTTTATGAAGCATCATGTAAAAGGCAAGAGAAGCTTGTCCTGTTCGATCTGCAGTAGACCTTGCAAAGGAAAATAAAACAAACCACAATTCTTTCTCAGAATGAAGAAAAAGAAAACAGAGGGAGAAAAGCAAGGGCACACTGCACTAAGAATTAAAGGTAATTTTGGAGTGGCCCCAAAATAATTATCCCTTTTTTTCCTGGCGATGGTGGCACTGCAGGCAGGAGGGGAATGAGTGAGTGAGAGCTGATGGGCAGCATCACAGAGGCACTCATCCCCACATCCATGCTGGCAGAGAGATGTCATGCACTTCAAAGGGATGTGTGGCATGAGAGGGTAGTTACTTGCCTGTTTTCTTAAGCATCCTTCTTGGGACCAGATTGTTTCTGTATTTTAGTCATTTACCTTGACACAAATATGGTATTGGCCCCATGAAATTTGCTGGGGTGGACAGAGTGGAATGTGGTGCCGGAACAGCTGGATGGCCAAAGTTAGGGTGCTGGCTGGAAGGAAGTGTGATAGTCATGCATTTAGGAACTCATAATTACTGCAATTGTTGGCTAGAAGCACCTTGGTCAGGAGGTACATAAGGTCTGAAAGACCCGGCTGAATTAATCAAGCTTTGGGTGAACCAGGAGTCTCAGCTGGGAGGTGGTTGTGGAAAGGGAAAAAGCAGTGATGGGGTGTGTTGGTGCAGGCAGCCCCAGCAGAAGCAGCACTGAGCAGCACCATTCAGTTTGAGGTCAAGGTGGCAGATAACCACTCACCTTCCTGGTGACATCGTCAGTGGCTCTTACCACTGCAAAGGAGCCTGACCCCAGAGCAACCTCACAGCCCTTCCTCACCCTTGGCTGCTCTCACCACCAGACCACATTTGAGTCAAATGGCAGAGGGGAGTAAAAGCCACAACCTGAAATCACCAACCTGAAATAGCCCAGAGGGACCGGTTCCTGACCTCTCAGGCTCCCTGCGAATGTCCCTCACCTGCTGCAGTGTGGGTGGAAGCCGATGCCGACAGCCTTGTGGGCCACCTGCACCCTGGGTGCCCCAAGCCACTGTGCCATCAGTGAAGTGGTGGAGGGCGGTGCACCCAAAATGCCCCCTGTGACAGGGTGATTAGGGAAGTGCTGGCTGAGCCTGTATGTCCTCAAAGACAGGTCAGCATTCGGCTGCCCTGCGGTTACAAACCCAGCCCGTGACCTTCCTGCCATCTGTTGTCCGGCCTCACAGTAATGGAGGGGTTTCTATTCTTGCTGAGCTGAGTCCACTGGCTCTTACCCATCCTGTAAACAAAACCAGCCCTCTGGAAGTCAGCAGACATCAAGGATGTAATTTAGTTTCTTAACAGCCTTGCTGAGGCTATTTTAGTATGCGTGCTGTGATGGTGGCACGGCGCTCCCTACTGCCTTGGTCAGTGATCAGGGCGAGGAACAGTGGGATGAGAGCCTGGCAGGACACGCTGATGGTCAGGGGCCTTCAGCTGCAGGAGGGCTGTTACATTAGTCTTGTTTTGTTACAATTATCTTGCTCCAATGATCTCCTTATCTTCTTTATCAGTTGCCATAAGGTTATTGTACCAAGCAGAAGCATATTGTTTTTTAAAGTCCCTCTGAAAAGTGAGGGAGAGCCCAGTTTTCCTCTCAGCCAGGTTTTCCCCACCAGCAGTGTCCTGTTGGTGGTTTTCACTCCAGCCCAAACCATCAACTTTTTTCTACACTGGCTGTACCTTGCTATGGTGTTGCTGTGTGGCATACTCATAGTCTCAGTGATAATGCACCATAAATCACTATTTATGAACACCCCAAAGAGTGCACTTTAAGTCATTTGCATTAGTTTGGTTTTGGTCTGCAGACCAATGTGTGACTGTCAGAGCAGTGGGGCAGAAGGACGTAATCAGGAATATATCCCTTTTGGGTACTCTTTAAGAGCAGCCAGGCAGCTGTAAAGGGAATCTTTACTCTTCATAAAATATTAGAGGCAAAAATTAATATCTTGTCTGCATTTTGTATCTCAGTTGCTTCCTCTCCTTTCAGTGCCCAGGAACTGTGCAGCTTATTCACCTGCAGCTGACAGGATTTTGTCCCCCTTCAGGAAAGTGTTCAATGCCATAAATCCAGTGGCTCTGGCAGAAGTCTCACACAACCAGCTGAAACGTCATCACCTGCATCCCAAAGCTGCCATGGCGCTGCTCTTGGTCCCAATGTGCCACATGACCCTCGCCAAGCCCTGGCAAGGAGGCAGGACCTGGGCTTTGGACAAGCAGTGTGCCCCTCCTCTCTTTCCCTCGTACTGAGATCCAGCCTGCCAGCACCCACCAGGCAGCACGCTCCAGCACCCAAATCTAAGTCCCCTGAGGGGAGTGGACAGCCTGCACAAGCTGAAAAGGTGACAATTTGCTGTCCTATCTGCCCACACCCTGCTATTATTCTGCCTTTGAACCCTTCTGCTTGCAGCGCAGTATTGCTGTGAACGCGTGTCCGCTGAGTCCTTTCCGGTTCCCTCCTTCAGCCCTGCATTTTCAGGGGACAGCTGTCACAATGTGACATTTGAGGGCAGGAACGTGGCAAGTGCCCCTCTACAGCAACTCCAATCTTGCCAGCAGCCAGGGACACCAAAACCGTGTATTAAAACTTTAGCCCTCTGAAACACTTGTTCATTAGGACCCAAGTCCTTTTCCTCAGTGCTTCAGCTCTCCTTACGTGTGCAAACTCATTCAAAACCTAAATTC
Organism: Cyanoderma ruficeps; assembly: GCA_008694505.1. NCBI lineage: Eukaryota > Metazoa > Chordata > Aves > Passeriformes > Timaliidae > Cyanoderma > Cyanoderma ruficeps. The sequence continues at coordinate 25,774,424 of VZDJ01000594.1, forward strand.
TCTCTCTGAATTAAATTGTCAGCCTCCCACTCAGGCGGATACATTAGCACTGACTGTGTAACATCAGCTCAGCTCTCTGTATAACATATGAACAAGCCTTTAAAATTGTATATTCTGCCCTGCAGCATTTATCTCATATTTTGATCCTGATTTTTTCCTGCTAAAACTCTTATTGGTCCCTTCAAGTGCATTGATGGTTTACATGCTTCTAATTTAGGGTTCATTTGGGACTTGCCAGTTCTGTGATCATTCTGTATCAGTTTGTTCACTTACTAATGTATTCTCAAGCCACAGATTATAATGAATTTCTGAATCTGGTAAAGATAGTGACAAAAGATTTTCTTCACATTTCATAATACGAAGATGTAGCAGTTTATACTTCTGAAGGAGATATTAATCACCATTTTAATTCTCTTTTTGAAAGAAAAAATATTTATATTTAGAAGCAAATGGAGGCTTCAAGGATAATTTTGAGGGTAGGTTATGGTAAGATGCTTTAATTAATTAAAATTAAAAAATTATAATGGCTAGAAAAATTTGTGTTGATACAATACTGCAAAATTAGTGGAGAATTGGTGCCTGCCACAGAGCAGTAGGTTGAAACATGGTGATTAATAATGATGCATTATACTTTCAGTAAATTGTCTTCTATATTGCATTCATGACATTTCTCATGACCAGTTTGAGTTCCCAGCAAAACTTAAAGGCCAAGGAATATCATCTTGGAAGCCAGGAGAGGAGGAGAACTCTCTTGAGCTGCAGCAGAGCCCTGGTCATGGGGCTGTGATAGGGAGTGCTGCTATCTGGAAGTCACTGGGAACTGCCAGTCTCCATCTCTGGCAGATCCTGCTAGATTATAATAGATGGCAAACCTCCACCGACTTTGAGCGAGGAAAATATCCCATCTTTTCATGTGCAGTGTGAGTAATAATTAAAAGAAACATATGGGTTTTCAGCTGATGTACAACCACATAAGGATTATCAGTGAGATTTTTCCCCCATCCACGTCCTTGCCCCATGGATTGATTCGCTTATCCAAAGGCATCAAAACTCACCTTAAGAAAAAAAAAAGATGCCATGCTTCTATTGTGTGCTTCCAACTGCAGTGCTACCTTTTTCTTTCCTCAGAAAGAAAACGCAGACTGCCCTGCAATTAGCAGCAAAACCATGAATACTTTCTTCGTTAACCACAAATGGTTCTTTTCACGACGAGCGGGCTCACATATGTTCTAAATATGTTCAGTTTCATTAGGCGGCGAAGCGCTGTGGATCTGCTATTTTATTCAGGAAGGCAAACAAGAGCTGCATATGTGCAACATAAGTTGAGGAGAATGGGAAAAACTCAAGGCACTTGCAGAGTGCCTGAGATGCTCGGACGTGATGATTTAATGTGGGATTGCACCCAGCTTGTTTCCGTCAGCCTTGTCACTAGCAGAGATCAGCGTGATCCAACCGGTGATGCTCTGACTGGTGATGATCCGACCGGTGATGCTCCTGCCCTTTGCCAGCCTGAAACTCCTTCAGAAAGGTGGACCTGGGGGCTGCAGTGGCCAGTGTGTGGGGACTTGTCTCTGCTGCCCAGCAGCAGTCCCCCAGGCTGAGGGGCCAACAACTGCTCCCCAAAAACCCTTTCTGAATGACAGGTAACAAAGGCAGCTGCAGCGGGATGTGCCACTGATTCCTGATGCCTGCAGGGTGTGAGGGGTGAATTCATCTCAAGTCCAAGCCCCTACACTGGGGGGTAGCTGGACCTCAGGGTGCCACAGCAGTCTGCAAGCTGAGAGATGGCTGAGGGCTCCCCCAGGTTTTCTCCTATTGGAGAAAAATCTCTCAAGTTTTTCAATTTATAGCCATTAGGGATTTTTTGCCTATTGCTTCTTTTCTCTAGGTAACTGGTCAAAATGTTCCAAGAATTGAAAATGCAATTTTTTTCATAACTCATAAGCACATTCACTTTTCCTTTTTTTTTTTTTTTCCAAGCCATTTTGGACATGGGAAGCAAAGCAGCAGGTTCTTCAGACCTCAGTGTCCCTTTTCTGTCTCTCGCAGGAAGGCATGACAGACCAGTTCTAATCCATGTAGCAAGTTTATACAGTGTAGCAAATGAAGATTTGTGTAAATCACATTTTTTATGTAAACACATACAGTGTTAAAAATATTCACACCCTTGAGTGTTTCCCATCACGTGTGTGCTAATGAGGGGATTATGAAATATGTTTTCTGTGCTTTACACTTGGTCCCTCTGATCCACTCTCTCCCAACAGAAGGGACCCCGGGGAGGGTGGCCCTGCCTGAGGGCAGGGAAATGCTGCAAGAAGTCGTAAAAATGTGCACTGTGTCCTTGATCCCTCACAAGAGCTGGAGCTGCTGCGTTACTGAGGCAGTGTCGTGGGACTTTGCATTCATCAAGGAGAGAGTTGTCTCCTGTGGAACAGCGACCTGTTGGAGGGACCTGAGGGGGCTGGAGAAGGTGATGCTGACTGGATGTCCACCCATGCCTGCAGCCTTGCAGTGCCCTCACTTAAATTGCATGCACGGCAATGCAGAAATAAAGACAGCAAAACACAAACAAAGAAAAATAGCTTTCAGAGGGCCCCAGGAAAGGAGCTGTAAGAAATTAATCTGTTACTATTTGCTGATGGTGTAGAGATATGTTTTAAATGCCTGATTTGTGGCAGAGAAGCAGTTGTAAAGCACCGAATCAAATATACAAGTGAGAGCTGCTATTGTAGGAACAACCAGCAATCGATAAGTATCCCAATGTCTGCCGTGACTCTATTCGTTTTTCTTTCCCCTAAACCCGGGAATTCTATTAATAATGTCTTAGGCTGTGCATGGACTGCTCTGTAATCTTTGTGCAGTGCTGCTGAGCAATTTTTACCTCAGCACACCCTGTGCCTGCTGCCAGCAGCTCAGGAAGCATGGAGTTAAATAAGTTTGCCTTTTCCTCCATCCGAACAATTGGAATCAGCAGTTTGCATTATTTTAAAAATGAATGCTTGGAATCAGCAATTTTCTTTTTCCCTTTTTTTTTTTTTTTAAGATCTTGAAGGTTTTTTTTTTTTATTTAAAGTGGAAAACTACATTAAGTGCAAGGCACTCAACAAAGAAACAGTCATAAAGCCTAAGTATTCTTAGAGTTATAAAATATGTCCGTGGTGGCAATTCTACTGCCAACAATGAAGTTTTAAGCATTAATATGCCTTCATTGCAGTTTTAATGCCTTAATATTGACTCTATAGCTCTTTTGGGTAATTTTGCTTTCTCTGGTACTTGAAAGGTGATGATGTCAGCGTTCTTCATACTGATTCATATGCAGGTTGATGAAGCTGAGTTATTTATTGAGTTCCATTATATTTTCTATAAACATTAGTTCTCAATAAACAGAGACATTTAGCCGAGGGTTTATTTATTAAATAGGTACTGTACAGATGGTTTTGCCACACATGATGTGCTGCAGAGGATATTACTCAGGAATAATCAGCTGTGTTATAGCTTGGCTAAATTAATAAGATGATAATGATGAAATTGATGCTTTTGAGCTAGGCTTGGTAAATGGTTTTTGCATAAACAAACTGATAAATTTGAGAAGCAATTACTTGCTTGTCAAAGATAAAAACACAACAGGGCCCATTTATAGTTAGGTCCTATTTATTTTTAAAGATTGTACCAGATTTTATGTTTAATACGCTGCAATTAAAAAATAATACTTAAATGAAGAATAATAAAAAACTAACTTTCTGAGCTCTCCTTCAAATTTGAAGATGCAGCATTGCTTGGTTAGACATCAAGTAAACTTTTTTCAAGGCTTTCACTACATCTAGAAAAAATATAATTGTTTTATGAAAGATGCTGTCTGAAGTTGTGCAATGCAGACTCTGGCAGCGCTTTTGGTAGCAGTGTTTGCTCTAAAATTAAGCTGGATTTCAGCTAGAGAAACACAGTCTCCAATTCCCTGTTTAATGTGGATTTCTCTGCAGTGATCACGCAAGCAAACAGAACACACATGTACTCCCCACACACCCCACCTCCAGGTACTTGCCAATAAAATAATGAAATGGGTGTGGAGGGAGGTATGTGTGTACCTATAGATGCACAAAGAAGACATCACTTGACTTGTCTGGTAGGGAGTCTGCATGTTTTGTGATTTTGCACACCAGCCAGAGTAGCTTATTTCTGTTTATTTAGAAAAAACAAAGGGACGGGTGATGTGCAGCCCTTCAGGTGGCCCTGCTGGAGGGAAGATCCTGAGCTTCTGACACTGTGTTCTCAGGGAGGTAGCAGTCTCTACAGTGACCTTGGTTTGTGATTTCCTTCTGAAGCTTTGAGGCCACCTTATGAACGTGCACTTTAGTTCTGTAATGTTCCTGAGAAAGATGTTATCACACAGCTTTTCATCACCTCTGTGGTGGGGACAGGCAGCTCCTGGGTGCACTGGTGGGACAACAACGCTCCTAACAACTTCCTTCCCCTTTCCATGCACTGAAGGAAACGTTCAGGCCTTCAGTTATTTCCTTCTTTCCTTGAGAATTTCTGTGTGCTCATGTCTTCTGCATATAAATGCTGCTGTGGGACTGTCCTAAGTGATTATACCTGAGAAGAGGAATAGGATGGCCAAACATAGCTGCATAGGCATGTCCTCACTTAGGGGTTTCCACTACACATTTTCTGACACAAAAGCCTTTTACTTGAAGTCCTAAGAGGACTTTTGCCTAAGTAATTTGTTCTGTAAGGACCTAAAGTCAATAGCAATGTGTAGGAGGAGTCCAGCCCTGCAGCAGCATGCAGCAGCACAGGCAGGAGGTCCTGCTTGCCCAGGAGGACTTTCCACCCAGAAGTGGCATGGCACTATTGGGAGATTTTGCAAAGGGATGGAGCAAGGAGCCCTTCCCCTTGCCATTTAAAATGTTCTACCATGAGCAGAAATGGATTTCTAAAAATCCTTCTTTGCTGTAACCTCTTTTTTTTTAGGAAATCTGGTCCTGAAGTATTAGTGCAATGTATTCTATGACTTGATGTTAGCAAGTACTTCATGTGTTTGTCTTGTACCTGTTCATAAAGGATTTAAGGTCTTATGCCAACCTGAAACTCTCAGCAGGGATGAGCAAGAGAATAATTCTCTCAGAATGTAGCCAACAATGGCTACATAAAAGAAAATTCATAGCATGTCACAACTCAGGCTATATCTGTAAATTAGTCCACAACTGGACACAGTTTTTGCTGTTACTTCAGATTGATTACCTGAATTATGGGTATGCATCGTAACCAAATGAAACATGATCATTGGTGTAGCCCTTAAAAATCTGAAATGAAGTTGTCTATGGTACTTATGTCAAAGGTATGAAGCTCCCGGGGGGGCTTTTCCCGGCCGTGTGGGTCTGGGTGCTGCCTGCCAGGGTGCTGGGAGCAGCACAGCTCCTGCTGCAAAACCCAAACCAAGCTGGCAGCCACCACCTTGGCTCTGCCCAGCTCCCACCACCCCAGAGGGAGATGAGCCCCTGGAATGCTGCAAGGGTGTGGGTGCACCCCGAGTGGGAGGGAAGGAGAAGCTGTTGCTTCCCACTAAATGTTCCCATGTGCCTGGACCCAGAGCTGCCATGATGCCCTTTTACAGTCCCCCCCAGGCTGTGCTTGTGGGAAACAGAAGAGCAAGTTTACAGTCACAAAAATATTATTTATATCATTGTAACTACATATAGGCTTTCACAAATATTTTTAAAGTTTGCTTGTTGCTCCACAAGGACATTTGAAATGGTGTGACTTCATGAAAATAAAAAAATATGGTGCAGATCAACCTGCTCAGCTGAGAAGGGTTTGCAGGGGACAGGGACATCCCTGCACCTCTCCTCCAGGAATGAATTTAGCCCAGACACCAGTGTCAACTGACATCCCTGCTGCTGAACTGAAGCGTTTTTAGCAAGGAGGTGTTGAGTAGGGAAGCATGAAGCCATTTCCATGCTGTGGTGCCACATTTACCCAGGCTCAGGGTCAGTGTGAAACGGAGCTGATGGATGGCATGGGTTCATGTAAAAGTAGGTCTTGGCAAAAGATTTGGGTGAGAACTTCCTTGGGAAAAAAGACAGTGTATTCTTTGGGTATTGCCAAGGCTCTTGGGGAGAGAAAAAAATTAGACAAGTCGATGTCACTTCAGTTCTTTCAAAATAAAATTACATTTTATGTATTGCTGGAAATTTCATTAAAAAAAGTTAATTTTTGTTTGGTTGGTTGGTTTGGTTTTGGGGCTTTTTTTTAAGTACCATGTTCAAAGAAAATATTTACTTCAAGTAAAACAGTGAGGATTTTCTGTCAGTGAAGATCTTCTCTTCCTGTACAGCTTTATGATACCCAAATATATTACCGGTCAACGAAAACTGAGACAGAATTTCCCCAAAATACTGTTGAAGTTTTTTTCCTGCTTTAGACGAGGTCAGTGCTCAACTTTGGGTTCCGTAGGAGAGTCAGCTCTGATCCGCTGCCGCCAAAAAANAAAAAGAAAAGAAAAAGAAGAAAGCTAGAGCCGCAGCTGCACAGGACGCTGAGGGCCGCTGGTCCCCGGGAAGTTGTGTGGAGCCCGCAGAGCCCTTGCCTGGCCTCTGCCCGTGGTGCCACGGCGGCTGAGCAGCGTTTGCTGGCGCGTTTGTCGCCGCGCACGGAGCAGCCGAGCGCCGCTCTCTGCAGTTCTTGCGCCTGCCTTGGAACCCTGCGTACGGCGGCGCTTCCAAACAGAATCATTCATTATTAATTAGGTCACAATAAAAAAATCCTACGGGTGCATTCGTGACACTAAATGAGCCGATCACAAATAATGCGATTGTAATGAATTCCGAAGGAATAAATAATGACTGAGCCATTAGCATAAAGTGCCAGTCGCAGCTCTGCGCTGCCCGCCTGCCCGCCTGGCACCGCTTCCAAACCCACCCAGCCGGCCGCCGGCCCAGGCCTGGGGGCTCCTGCCACAGGCTGGCAGGGGGTGGCGGGAGCTGTCCCGCCCCCTGGCATGCTGAGGGGGGGGTCAGGATTCTTCGGCGACTCCCACCGGGGCTTGCAGTGGTGTCACCCCCAGAACGGCCACCCCAGAGATCCTTTACAGGCAAGAAATGAGATAATGTGGAAGAATGCAGGAAGATATTATTGCACCTCTTGCTCTAATATAAAATCAGAGCTTTTGTTCCATGTCTTGCACAAGCAAATTAATTAGAAATTTATCTGACCGGGAGTTCAGTGCAGTGTACATTTGAAGCAGAGGACATCCCTGTGCATTTGTTTGCTCTCCGTCATGGAACAATTATCTGCCCATTTAGGAAATTCAGCATTTGTTTCTATTTTAATAGAAGCTCCTAAGCATAAAAAAAATCAGACCAATTCTGACTGTAGTGTGCTTAAAAACCCCCAAGAGGAAAACGCCATTTGTAATGCCCCTTCTCCCACTGAGAGCATCGCCCCAGGTGTTTCCAGGAGACCACTGGGCAGACTCCAGCCTGCAGTGGGACAGACCTGCACAGTGCTGGCAGTGACAGCACAGCCACCTGGGCAACAAGAGAGCTCAGAGAGCAGGAAAATAAGACAGGATGAGGCTGGAGGGAGGGGGGTGCAGGGAAGCAAAACAGGGGTGATGGGGTTCTGGGAAAGAGCCGTTTCCCCCAAGCTGTGTGGCTGTGATGCGACAAAGCGACATGATAAACACTGCACGAGTGGCTCTGGGGACTTTGGCTCAGGACAGACCCTTCCATCAGCCTTACCACGCGCCCTGGCATATTAAATAAGCAGAACAGGTAGTGGGGTGGTGGTGGGACCTGTTTTGTCAGCGTCCCTTCCCTCCCAGCAGCCAAGCAGACAGGCGCGTCAGGTGCTTATGCCCCTCTTATGTCTGCTGTTAAAAAACCCAGCCAGGGAATGTCATTAGAAACAGCCACACCATCTGCCTTTTCCTCCCCTCCCTTTTAAATAAGGAAACACCTTGTCAAACACATCCCACTAAATATCCCTAACACCCTCCCGCGCGCTTCGCGCTCAGCGGTTCATGGGATCGTGCACCATCTGGACCCTCGCGCTCCGTCTCGCCGGCGCGGCCCCAGCTCGGACCCACCGCGTGCCCTGTGCCCGGGGGCAGGGCTGCACCACCCACGTCCACACGTGGCAGCAGGAGGTCACGGAATTAAGCAAAAGCAGTGGGGGGGAAAAAAAGACCAGCAATTCCATATCGTTAAACCTGGAAAATTAACCAAGGAGGACCTTAAACACAGGCATTTATTAACATGTAAATGGACTGAGTCAGCAATTAGTTAATAGTCAGCATAATTGAATAGAATATAGCAATGAAGGTGCCATTTAATTATTTTCATTTCATTTGAGATAAATATTTACTACAATCATGTGGTTTCCCTCGTCTTTGGCAAGGAATACCAGTATCAAAGTATCAAGCTGTGTCAAAGTTTCTCAAGAACTTTAAAAAGGCAGGTTGCCACTTCCCGTCCTTACGGCGCTGGCCCCTCATGCCGTGGATGAGTATGGCCAAGGAGCACTTCCCGCTCTCCTGTGCTTGGGATGGCTCCTATGGGACCCAGTGAGCCGCGCCTGTGGGCCCTGAGCCACATAAGGTGGGCGCTGGGTGTGATTTGGGGCTTGCACGGGCTCAGCTCCCTCCTGCCACAGCCCTGCAAAGCCAGGCAGTGTGTCAGGCACACGTGTGCACACACGGCCCCCCTGCCCTGCTCACTGACCGTGCAGATGAGTCTTTGTTCTTGGTGATTACTGTGCAGACAACACACTCACCCGGCTGCACCGAGACACTGCGTACGCACCACGCGATGTGCTGATAAGGGAAATAGCGTGGAGAAGAGCCTAAGGAGATAGAAGAACATTATTTTAAATTATCTTGAACATAAAAAACAAAGTGAGGATTTGGCAACCTTGCAGCAAAAACCTCAAAATCAGTTATTCCTTTTAAATAAAAACAAAAATGAGAAACAGTAACTATTAGAAATCCCACCTGGTGCTTTCTCTGTGTTAATGATGCTTCTTAAATTGCATGTGGGTAAATGGTAATTTTGTCTCACACCATTAAAAACTAATGGAACCCTTGATGATAAGAAATGCCATAGCTAGCTTGTTGGAAAACGTTTAATTAATAAAGTAATAAAATTATTGTAAACTAGTGCAGTTTCACAGAGGATTCAATGGGATATAAAACAGATAAAACATCCTTGAGAGTTGATACAAGAAATAAATGCTCCTCTATAAAAAACAGCATTATAAACTTAAGCTGGTCTGTGTTATACGAAGTTAACAGAAACTATGATGACAGTAGAGGTGTTTGGGTGAGCCTTTCCATGGGAAGTGGCGGGAAAACCTCCTGAGTGCAGACAGGTGTTTTCGTGAGGAGCAGAAAGCCAGCACACCTTTCCCTGCATTGGTGTGAGCCCAAAGGTGGCTGCTGGTGGGATCTGCAGCCCTGTGAGCCCATGGGAATAATTCTCATGGTGTTATTTGCTGTTACTGGCCAGCCCCAGAGGCTCCAGAGTGGGGGACGCCACCTCCACTAGCCTGAGTGGCTCTGGGGTGAGGCACCATCCCACTCCGCTGCTACAGGCACTTTGTTGCATAATTTTTATGAAAAAAGTGGTGTCAGAGAGCGGACAGGAGGGATCAGACACTTTCCTGCCCCAGGGAATTACCCCTGGTGCTCTGTGTAGCCAGATTTCAGCTCGATGCGGGTGGCCAGCTGGTGGCATGGCTGTGACACCAAGCTTTTAAGCGTTGTGGTTTGGTGAACATGCATGACATCCCAGCTGGTCCACAGGAAAAAAAGGGTTGGGGAGTGGCAAGTAGGGGGAAAAACCCCTTGGCAGAGAAGGCAGGTTACCTCTTCTCATCCTGATGCTACCCCAGTTTGTGCTTTACATCCTCCTGCAGATGTTTTCTAGCAAGATTTGGGAATGGTTTCCTGTAACTGGGAGACTGTAGAGAGGCTTTCTGCATTGCACGAGCTGGGCCAGGTACCCCTGGTACATACACACCCGTGTCCAGGAACCCATATGTTTCCATTACACTCACACCTCAAAAATCCGCACATGTTTAGCTTCAGGATGGTTGTCACTTCACAAGTGCCCAAATTTTCCTTTCTCCTGAGACTCAAGCTGCAAATCTCACTGACAAGCACTGTCAACTCTAATTGTGAACATTCAGCCCATGGTGATATGATAGAATACTGGAGGAAAACAGCTGGGAGAAAGGCACATACAGGCACATCCTGGATTTTGGAGTGTCATGAGAGCCACTTGCAGCACTGGCACTTCAGCCCCTATGCAGAACCAGCACTGCCAAGGCAGCAAGGCCAAGCAATGCCAGCACTCTGAGATGTTCCACAGACAGCTTTGGAAGGTTTGGAACCAACATGGGCCAGTATTTTTCTAAACCTCCAGTGACATTTCTCTGTAGAGAGCTGGAAGTGTTTCTTTAGTGGGCTGACATGCAACGCCGTCACAGCCATGGTCTCTGCCTCCCATATAACTAGAAGAAATTATATTGCAGTATGTATAACTGGTACATTGCTGCAGCACAAAGGTTAATCTTGTGTTCCGTAGCTGCTTATGGCTTGGTTGTAATGAGGGGATGATCAGACCTTACTCATAGAAAGCCTGGTCTCCCCTCCAAGCCACCACAGACACTGCTGTGCCACCCATGATACCACAGCTTCTGGTTAGTGTTTGAAGCAACATCTACTTTTCATTTGAGTGTCTCTGGTTCCCTCAGCAGTCTCCACCTTGATCATAAGTTAGAAGCCATCCTGCTTGATCTGCAGGATTTTTTTAAAGCACATCAGCATAAATAACAGTGCTGACAATAACAGTTGCCCACTGCTGCCCAGCTTCCCGGGTGCCACACCACACCAAGGGCTCCTTACTCACTTTGGCCTCGACATACAGAGAGACTGGCAATATAAAATCTTTTCCCCACCCAAGGCATCATCCACCTCTGAGAAACCTACTGTGGTTTCCTCTTGTAGGCAGATTTATTTTTGAGATAGCCTCAACAATGTGGGCACAGGGAGAAGGCTGCTGCTCTTTACTGAGGCAGAGTTGAAATGTTTATGGGGCTCCATAATTCGGCCCCACTGGCAATACCAGCAATGACTTTTCTATTTCCGTGGTGTGTGAGAAAAGAAAACATGAGCAGGAGTGCATGGAAGATTGGTATGGCCAAAGCTGGGATATTTGTTCTCTGGCAAACTGTGGTTGCTCTTGATTTAGCCACAGTTTTCCCAGCTGATGTTTTGCAAACCCCACAGAAGATTCAGCTTTCAAGGCTGTGAAAGCGAACGCGGGGCTGGAAGCCGCCCCTGCGCACACTGGCAGGGAGTCAGGCCGAGCCTCCTTCTTTCAGAAGATGTTGCTTGTTCCAGGACTGCGTGGCTGTGGGGGCAGATTGGGGACAGAGATTTAATCTTTTATTTTTCCCACATGTCATAAGTATGTCTAAGATGATGACAAAATAATAAGTTGGTGGCTGCTGGAAACTTTTTTTTAGCAGCTGTGTTTTTAGAATATTATAATTAACCATCCTTTTGCCTTAATCACTTAAAGACTTCTAAAATAACTGGGAGTTTACTGTACCTTTTCTCAACTTGAAGCTTTCAAGTGTGGGGACCGTGACTTTATTTTCAGGAGCGGAGGGCAGAAGAAGCAGGGCAGAGCTAGAAACTTGGAGTCAAGTTTATCAGTCTGGATTACAGCGTAAATTACTAAAATTATTGTAGTGATTTTTACTTACAGTCATTGTACTAGGAGCAGGAAAAGAGGTGGCATTGTATTTAATCTGCACAGTGACTGAGTCACTTTGCCTGGGCTCATTTTTTCAGAAATTTTAATGAAGTAAGTGCGGTATTTGTTGGAAAAAAGAAAGGGTGAACTGTGAGTAAAGGAAAAAGCACAATTAAAAGCTGACTGTTAATAAAGCATGTGGGTGACAGGGCTGTCTCCCCACACGGTTCCGGCGCTTGGCGCAGGTAAAAGCAGAGGGCTGTAGCTCAGCGACGCACTCCTGTCTGTCAGTGTTAGATTTTCGGGGTTTTTTTATAAATGACATGTTTTCTTTTGGCAGATGGGAACAAGCCTTGAAGAATAAATTTTTTGGAGGCAAATTGGCTGCCTGGAAATATATGTATTTAGGAACCTGTCAGGTGCTGTGAGTGTCAGCACCACCCCAGCTGAGCTGGCCGGCACCGCTCTGCTGCTCGCCTGCCCCAGTCTCCTCACAGGCCCCCCAATTCCCCAGCCGACCACTGCCAGGTTGGAGCAAAAATGACAACTCCGATACAAGATTTGCTCTGGATATTGCTGATATTGCTTTGTGCCTGCCTTATAAAACTTCCCCGTTGGCTATTTCTCCAGCCAGGGGATTTTACCCAGATGAATGTGCTTGCCTCCCTCTCACCAGCTGCCAAAATCCAACTTATCTGTAAGTGGAAATAATGCCTGGCCTCGGGTCGATCGGAGCCGCAATGCTCTTTACGAGAGGAGGCGAAATAAAACCGTTCCCCGTGTTAACAGCTGCAAAAGCCGACGTGCTGAGAGGTTAAGTGATTTGCCGGGTGTGAAGAAGGATGGTGCCTGGCTCTTGGGAACCCTTTTTGGGAGGGGGGTCAGGAGGATGGTGGAGGAGGGTACCACAGACCCCAGGCATCACCACAATTCCCATTTCCACAAGGGCACCAGGTGGGGGGAGCCACCTGTAACATGCCTTCCCCCAGGCCAAGCGTAAGCAAAGTTTTACCAGGAAAAAAAATATATTCTGCAAAAATCCTCCTAAAATTAGGTACTGAAAGTGGGTGTTGGGTTTTGTGAGCCAGCATCAGAAATAGGTGGCAGCTGGAAAGATTTTGGAACATCTCAGAAGTGCCTAAGTTTTGGGAAGTAAGCAAGGGAAGAGGTAGATTAGACCAGAAACCAGACGCCTTGAAGCCTAAATCAGTGCACATGCCCGGCAAGTCTCTTGTCTGCCTTGGGATATTTGGGCCACATTTAACAAACAAAAATGGGCACCTTTAATGAGCAATTCAGGATGTCCAAATTAGAGCCCTAGTATCTATATGGTTCTTCAATATAGGTGGTGCAGCATATGTTCATACAGCAGAATAGTTAATTTCTAGAAATGTAATATTTTTTGCCACTTTATTCAAGGGATGTGCTAGACATGAAGTGACTATATGTATGTATAGGTAAAGGCAATAGAAAAGGTACTGTAAAAGGCACACTCAAAAATGTGCAGTGTTGTTCCCCAGATTTGTAGGGTCGGTAAAACTGATAGCAGCTCCCTAGCAGTGGCTTCATCTCCACACTCACAGTGTGTGTTCTTAACACCTTCCTTCTCTGCAAAACTGAAGTATTTAACCCAAAACATACAAACAAATCTGTTATTCTTCTCCTTTATTAACCTTCTGAGTCCTCTGAAATCGTACACGAGGAGAAAGCTCTTCCCTTTTCCTTTGTCTGGGAGACGAGGTTTAAACTTTACATGCAAATAGACACATGCATACATGTAAACCTACCCGTGTAATCAGGCACATGCAGCACACTCTTTCTTCTTCTCTATAAATATATATACACATATGTATATCCACAGATATGCAGGCATGTGCGCATATGTGTGTGTACAAAGAGAGAGAAAAAGACTTAGAAAATGAAAGACAAATGTTAGAGAACGATATTCCCAAGCCCTCAAATCCCTAATCATGAGTTTGATGCAATATTTGCCCTAATGGGAAATGATAACTGGCACTATTCCAAAGCAAACCTCGAAGAAAGGAGCAATAAAAAAGGAAAATGCTAGCTTGGCAGTTAAAGAAAGAGGAGCCGAAGCGAGAACTGCTGTCGGAGATAATAAAGAATTAACCACAAACCCCTTTTCTATTAAGCACAAAAAAGAATATTAAAATAACATGCCCCCTCCCTAAATGTTTCAAGGCTTGTGTCATGCTTCTCTGCGCAGCTTCCCGGGACGTTGTGCGGCGCAGGGCTGCAGCCAGCCCCGGGCAGCCGCCTCCCGCTCCCTTCTCGTGCGAGGGAGCCGCGCCACTCCAGCCCGCAGCCAGGCACAATGACGCTCCTGGCTCCCTCCGCTCACACAGTGTCTTCCAAACCTTGTCCTTTCCAGGGAGAGGGCACCGGCTGAGATGGGGCAGTTCTCACGGGCTCCCTCTCCCCTTCCCTCCCCTCGGGAATCCTGCGCATGGGGAAGCCTGCTGTACAATGCAGCTTGGCTGCTGTGTTTCCCATAGTGTCCATAGGCACAAAGACATCATTTAAGTATACACTGATTCTTGGTGCACTGTTTTCCAGTTATAGCAGCAGGCAAGTGCTTTTACCTTCATGTTCTTACTACAATTTTTACATTTAGAGGATTTTCACTCTAAGAATTACATGCCATAAATTACACAGAAAACACCACAGGTCTGGGATAAAGAAAAGGGTGCAAAAAAAAAAATCAAATCAACAGCTGCTAGGTATAGGAAAAAAGAAAACAGAATGAATGCCCATGACTCTGGACCTAGGAGCCTCCTGGGGCATCCTGTAATGTAACCAACAAATAAAGATGCTGCTCAAAGTGTGTGTGTGTGCCTTGGATGCCCTCATGGTGCTCTCAACAGCCAGGAACGCACTGGAGAGCCCCAAATCAACACCATTTCTGCCAAATTAAATGTCAAATGATATACAGCGTTCTGGTAACTGATGTTACCCATTTCATGATTACCCGAACCATTTTAGTAGCAAAATTGAAATTAAGCATTCTTTGAAATTTCCACCTCAACTAAACAGTAGATTTTATTAGGGTAATTTTTAGTTTGCAAAAGAGGTGGTCCTCAGGGCACTACAGGCCCAACAGGCTGAAGTTACCCCTTTATATCAAGTCAAAGAAACCCTCAATTATCTTACATTTCAAAGACACTTGTGACCTAACTTTGGTTCATTAGCAGATAAGAAGATATTAATGACACAGAGCAATGAAATGTAGCAACTCCTTTAGTACTTTCTTATTATCTGGTTCTTTAACATGCAGTTTGACAAGAGCTAGACTAGCAGCAGCTTCAACAGCATTTGGTGGAGCCGGTGCTCACTAAGAATGCCCCAAACCCAAAAAGGCGCAAGCCAAAAAGGTGAAGATGCAGCAAGGAATCGTGAAAAGTTTATTGTAAATGTCAAATTAAGCATATCTGCCAATAAGGGTTTATTTTAAAAACAGTGTGTGGATTGCATTGATCCTAGCCACTACAAGGGTAGAAAAGGAAAAGAAAAAAATGCCCAGCTGTTCCACGTATTTTTAAACCTAAGTATCTTGCTCTTCTAGACTTTAAAAACTCGTTGTGAAGGAGGTATAATCCACAACTCAGGAAAATACTAATGTAATCTTATCTTTCAGAAACAAAAATCAGAATCCCACCTGAGCTATGTCCATGCAGAAAAGCAGAGTTAAATATCAGCTGCTTTTATCTGAGTGCCTAAATGTAAAAATACTTAACCAGGTTTCTACCAACTATTACATTAAAACCCTATCATTTGTCTGCCAATACCAGTCTAGGTTAATTTCTTAGCTGAGCTTAAAAAAGCCCCAAAAGATCAATAAAGGTGTAGGTGGAGAGGTTTAAAAAAATAACTACTGGAAATGATGAGCCAAGATCTTTGGAACAACGTGTCCCTGCCTGAGGTACAGGCAGGCTGGTTTTTAGATCAGTCACCTACAACTGTGGTGTCATAAAGTGGAAAAATACCACCGAGACTCATTTTTAGCAAAGAACACCAACATCTCCTCTCACATTCACATCCAGTGAAACTCTATTCCAGTTAGATTCATTGGCAAATTGTAAATTCTTATTTGATTTATCAATCACAATTTTGTATTGTTAATTCATATGTTCATTAGACAAATCCATTCCTCTAAGGTAATCACTTAAGGTACTGTTGGCATGCGAACACGCACAAATGGATAATTCTTAATGACCTTCCAAGCTGACATATTTTTGGCATCAGTTTTCTGTATCCTAATTTCAAGATGCCTCTCTGGTGTTATCATAGGGCTGACTTCACTACACAGTCAAGGAGGACTTGCAATTGGAAGTCGTTAGTATGATTGTTCCCATCAGATATCAGCAGAACAAGGAACAATTCAAATTATCTCTCTCCTTGGATGAAACCCCTGTGTTTCCAGCTGCAGAGGTCAGTAGGCAGGCTTCATTTCAGCAGCCTTGAAGGAGAAAACATTCACATCAGACAATTTGTCAAGATTTGTTACTTTTTCAGTATTTCCACACTACATAATTTTTGCTCTGCAGATGCTTGGTGCAAAAAAAAAAAGAAAGGGAGGTTGGAATTAGATGATCTTTAAGGTCCCTTCCAACCCAAACCATTCTGTGGTTCCAGGAAATTAATAAAGGTCATTCCAGGCTACTGTTCTGGCAGCTGCTCTGCACATTGCCCTCCCACAAGATGAGGCCACTATCACAGATTTTGTACTGCAGGTTACCCTGGTGCAAGTGAGCCACAGACCAGCAGAGACAGGGCTAAGCCATCATGTCTTTCAGGGGTCTGATGTTGGAGCTCATGAGGAGACCTGTGGGTAGACCCTGCACCGGCTGTGCTCACCAGGTTTGCAGAGTTACAGAGCAATCAGGTCAACTACCAGAAAATACAAGAATGTTTTCCATATTCTCAACCTGAGAGATGCCATTTGCCCAGCTGGGCGTCCATTATTCACAGTGGTACCCCAACTCCAGAAGACTCTGCACCAATGTTATCCCTGCTGAGGCTGGCTGGGGTCTCTCTCCACCCCCAGCCTCACACTGTTAGTGCCGTTCATCCAGTGCCGTGAGAAGGGGGAAAACATGGCATTGTCTTAAACACAGGGTTCTCAGAGTTGCCAACATTTCCACGGTGCTCTCTAGAGCAGATCCAGATGAGGAAAGGGAAATTTCTGGCATTTCCTAGAGTCTACAAAAGGATGAAGAAATATGCAAGGAAAAGGTGGGGTAGACACATCAACTGAGTTTGGGCAGCTGCCTTCTGTGGGTTGGGAGGCAGGCTGGGAAGGGAGTGAGGTGCAACAGGGGAGAAAAGCTCCAGGAAAGAGTCCTTCCCCAGCTGGTGGCCAGTGCAGGCGGCAGCCCCTCACGAAGGAGCCGCTGTGGCCTGGGGCTGTGGGTCGCAGTGGGATCTGCAAGGGGTCGGCTCAGCCTGTGCCTTCCATGCCTGCCCCGCTACAGTCAGTGCCCAACTGACACCCAAAAGTCAAAGAAAAGAGTTTGCATCCCTTCCTCAAAAGCACAGCTCGGGTTGCAAATCCAAATGTATGGGCAAAATGTAAATGCATTGTGACAAGCTGTACGGGGAATCAAAACAAGGAACAAGGAGCGTATGTTTCTTTTAGAGAAATGTCCTTTATCTCGCAGGCAGAACGAAGCATGTGGCATTCAAATGTTAAGATTTTTACACACTTTCATGAAATACTAAAGAGAAACCAAAAAGAAAAAAAAAAGAAAAAAGAAAAAAGAAAGCAACAAGAAAATAACCCAAGTCCGTGTCACTTCTCAGCTAGTTTGGTTATTGCTGCTCCTGAGTACTGTAACATATGCACTTTCCCTTTTGAAAATGTATCAAAGTTGTTATTTTGGGGGTGGGATAAACTCTTACCCATGCATATCTTATGTTTTGAAGCCAAGAATGCTTAAGAACCTGCTCTGGATCTGCACATCAGATGCATAAGTGATTAGTGACAAGTGACACAGAAACAGAGAATGTGCTGTGTTACGATGAATAATAAACACGCGCAATTTATGCAGGCAGAGCGAGCGAGGAGATGGCATCCTGCACTTTTCCATATAAATAATGTGAATCTCTCGGCAATGAAGCCAGGCCGACCAGGGAGTTTCTCCAGCCCGCCAGCCGCGCAATCCGGCGGGACAGAGCGGGTACGGGCGAGGAGGGCTCACCCACCAACAGGGCTGCTCCTGGCTCACGGGTCACCCAGAACGAACTGGTGGCCATTAATTGTCCTGCAACTAGAATCACCACAGGAACAAAATTCACAGTGGGCAAAATTTTTCTCTCTCTGGGATAAAGGAGTTTTCAGATAAAAGAAAAAATTCACTGGAAAACGCTCATAGGGTTTTCTGTTTCTTGGGTTTCTGGAGAGCATCACTGTAGTGATAGGGTTAGTGGTGCTTGTCTGAAAAAAAAAATTTTGAATCAATAAATTAAATTTCTACATGAAATTTCTCCAGGAAAAGCAAGTATATGCTCCTGGGAGACTGTTGGGGCTGAAGAGAGCTGGCAGCAGGGGTTTCTGAAGGCCCATGGTGTACCTGGTAGGTACCTCACCACTCCTGCATTCTCCATTAGCAAAACCACAAACAACACCAAAAAAAACCCCAAATGCCAAAGCCAGCCAGCCATTCATCCTTAGTCCAGCATGTGCAGTTTTCTTCTTGTGTGCCTCCACCACACTCAAACACCAGAGCTGCAGGACAACACACACATATCCTCACACAGTCCCACATCACTCAGCCTCATGCTCAGCTGGGGGGACAATCCCAGGCTGGACACATGGCTCCTGCAACATCCCCACTTTGCCACCTTCTTTCCCCTGCCCCTTGCTGCCCTCCCACATGTGAGCCATCCTCCAGGAAAAAGAGAAAGGCATCATTATTTTAATTTAAAAAATATCCACCTGCAACTTAACTCTGCACATTTTTTTCCTGGCTGTCCTGGCCTGCCAACTCCGAGCAAGCTTTTCTCTGTCATTTTTGCACTCTCTACACTTCCAGAAATGTACGCACTTGGATAAAAGTAGAACTGAGAGGGGAAAAGGCATATTCTGTTAAATAGAAATAAAAAAAAAAAAAGTTGAAGAAAGTGTCTAAAAGATAGATGCGTAAAGAAATCATAACCATACTTTAACTCTGGGTTTGAGTTATATAAACTGTACTGTGGTAATTACCAAGCTCCTCCAGATTAATAAACAATTACCATAGTAACTACACCATCATATGAAACCTATGCTCATGAATTTTTAAAGCATAAATGGAAATACATGCCGGTTGAAAAAGTCTCCTATTTATTTTGTTCCTGGAAGACAAGGGAGAGAGATCCATTAAAGGATCTCGTCAAGTTATTTCCTCCTCTGCTGGTTCCTGCAGCCACACTTCGGACAAGTGCCATATATTATGTACTAACTAGGAAAGTCCATTATGTGTGCAGGGCCTGGGGCTGGCAGGCAGCAGGGCTGGCCTCGCACCTCACTCCCCTGGCAGCCCCTGTGTTCTCAGACCTTGTTTTCCCTGAGGGTTTGGGTAACAAGGTGCACCTCTTTATTTGCCAAAATTTAAGGGATTTGTCAGCATAGCAATCCCTGGTGGTGCACTGGGCTCTCTTGATTTTTTTTATGGATTATGTGTGAGAAAAATTTTGAGTTGATGTTGCACGACCACACACAGGAAAGACATCTCCATCAAATATTTGATAAGCTGACTACCGTGAGAAAATGCACGCATGCAAATCTCACTTTCCACAGCATGGTACGCCTTGTTTCTAGCACATCCACCACTCTCCCACCAGGCTGACCCTACCAGAGGGTATGTCACACCCTGTTTTCCACATCTGGAAAAATCCAGTGTGGTCTGCTCTTGTGCCAGTGCCCTGCACTCAGGACCATGCCAGGCTCGTGCATTCGGCCACCAGGAAAGGGGTCTCTGCAGCCCCTATGGCTCTGCATGGAGGGCTAATACTCCAGCAGAGCAGCAATACCCAGGGGCAGACCCCTGTTACCTGCAAGCCAACAGCACAGACCCCCAGCCATCCAGCAGGAAGGGTATCCCAATCTGACATGGCCTTTTTCTCCAAAGCCCAAGCAAAGCAGCCCCTCAGGACTGCCCTGCACTCCTGTCTCTGAGGCGCTCCTGACAATATGTGCCAAAATTTGTCAAAACCTGCCCTCAGTTATAGGAGGCATCAATGATTAAAAGCAGTCTATGAGATGCACCCAAGGTCATTAGAAAAAGAAAAGGCTTTCTCTTGCCCCAGTATCAACTCTTGTTTTACACTAGGATAGGCAAAACTTTGGTTTGAAAGCTTATGCCCATAGTCCAGAGCTTTAACACAGCTGAGCCTGGCTTTACTGTACTTTGCAATTTGTTTGTAACATGTTTAAAAAAAAAAAAAAGCTCAAAATGACAAATAACAAGATTGTATATGAACCTGTTGATCATTCTGACAGAAAAGCTGAAAAGCAGCCCTGAGTTAAAAAAAGTGTTCAGCATTTGTAGTAATAGTCTAAAACATGAGGTGAGACCTCTATGCTTCAAGTTTGAGCTGCTTACTTTTGATAATTTTGATGAGCTGAAATAATATCTCCCTTTTTTGCATGAAAGTATTTCTTCAGACACTCTGAGATTTAGCAAAGCCATTAAATCTTTGGGGATTGAAGGTAGAAAAATAAATTATATGTATTTTAGATTTTGAATGATCTTCCTATAGCAATTTTTGGGAAAAAAACTAAGAAGAATTCTGCAATTTTAATCTCCTCAGTAGCTTCCCATTACTAAACAAGCAGAACACCACAGTACAAATGTGGATGTTACATGTCATCTTGATCTGCTGCTTTTTTCTTTCATTAAAGCTTTAATGCAGCAATTATGGCTACGTTGCCCTATAAAAAAAGGAAAAGGCAGTTTACTTTAAAAAGTGAAATTGCATAGCCTACTATTTAATTATACACAAATGTAAATGGCCTATTTTTCCATAACTGGTTATTACAGCACTGTTTTACTTTCTGAGTTTTCACAATCTCTAAAACCTACAACGCTTCCTGCTATATAATTGTTTTGCTACATTATTGTTTTCATCTTATTTTTTCTTTTAATGCGAGTGCAGCGGGATAAATCTTGGTTTTAAGCCAGCCAGTACTTCATCTACTTAAGCTTTTATAGATGAAGATTGCTGTAATTATCAGAATACCCGCTTATTTCTGAAGTATTATCTTGGCAACCTGCTGGCATTTACAACCAATTAACAAGCTTTGCCCATTAGTTGCATAAGGGGTATCACAGAGTAAAGCCATTGTGTGCTAATTTTCTATTTTAGATAATCAGTTTGGCCATCCAAAATGGAAAGGGGAAGAAAAGAAAGGTTTGACACCCAGTGGCAGACATGTAAAAATGACTACATGCCTGCCTGAGACAAAGGTATCCAGCGACTGCATGATTGCTTCACTGTCGTCACCACTGGGTTTTAAGTATTTATTCCCTTTGTCTCTTTTGGAAGAGAAAATAGAAAGTACAGCTTCAGCAAAGTAATCATGTCCTCTTTTTATTTTTTAAACAGACTAGCTTCTCCCTCTGTCCTCGCAGGCTTGTAATTTCACCAAATTGTAAAGTGTTAAACACGATTTAAAAAAGAAGAGAAAAAAAAAAGGAAAAAAAAAAAGAGTAAGCAACAGAGAAGGAAGCCTGTTTGCCAGAGCAAATCTCAGCCTTCCTCTCCTAATCGCGGGGCCGAGCAGAGCCCTCATGCCAAAGGCAGCCCCTCGCTCGCGTCGCTGCACCGCCCTTGGTTAAAGCCATGTGCGGGCTGCGGGTTTAACCAGGCGCTGCTATGACCAAATGGGCTCCCGGCCCACGCTCAGCCTCGGCTGCTGAGCTGCTGCCAGCCCCGGCTGCCTCCTCCCTGCCCTGGGGGATTTTTTTAAGCATTAACCTTTGGTCGAGGCACCGTTTGCTTTCTCTGCTCCTGCTGCAGAGCAGAGAAGATGCATCACCATGTAGGTGCCCTGGGCAGGAGAATGCTCCTGCCTGTGACTGTAGTGCTGCATCGTCACAGCACTCCCCTGAAGGCTCATCCCCACCAGACATGTCTCCAGAGCTGCCCCACGAGCACCCCAACCCTGCTTTGCTGCCCCACAAAGCCTTTGACTGGGTCCTGAGGACATGCACCCCAAACCTGGCACAGAGGGAAGCGGGCACAACTTGCAGCACTGCTCTGCCCCTGCCCCTCCAGTGACCCCACTGACATTGGTCCCCGTCTCCACCTTCCCACCTCATCCGTGCTGCCTAACCTGCACCAGGCACAAGGCTCTGTCTCTCTTGATCTCCCACCGACTCCAGGCCATGAGCCTGACACTTCTGTACATCTCCATCCCATTTTACAGGCAGCAAAGAGGACCATAAGGGTCTCCTTCCTGCTGAGTCTTGCCCCACACCACACAGCAAGGGGATAAATGGGCTCTGATCCTACCCAAAAAGCCTCAAGGTAAATAACAATGATTAAATGATTATGCTGGAGGCAACAGGGCTTACCCATTTAATTGTATATAAAATTAGACATTAGACCTGGTATAGATGCCTGTGTTTTGTAATAAGGAGAGAAACTAATCAGTTTAAAGATGAGCGCAGTCCTTAAAGCATGGTTAGATTCCATTTACTCCATTGAACAGAACGGGTGGATGGTTCATGTTGTAAAATGGTTTTATAAAATGTAGTGAACTGTACAATGACGTGTTTTATTTGCCTCCTGTGGTTTAGATTCATATTTTGCTTTAGCATAAGTTAAATAAAATTAAGACTATGATTATGCTAAGAGAATGCAGCCAGTAAAGATAGAAAATGTTGAGCTCCTCAAAGTCATAAAGAATTGTCAACTGTGCAATTAGTAAAGGCTGAACATACACACTGAAGTCTATTAAGTCATAAATGAATAAGAAAAATGTAGTGCTTGGCAATTTAATGTGTTTATTTGTCTTAATTTTTTTAAAATAATTGCTATTGGCTACAATCATTAGAAAATTAGAGATTTAAGTAAGGTACAGTATAAACCCTTCTATAAAGTGAATCTAGTTATATAGCTAAACTATTTTAAAAATTATTTAAGCTACTGAAAAGAAGTAAGAAGGGTCAATGAGCTGAGTGCTGGGGACAGCTTGGAGCTCTTTGCAGACTGTTTCCTCTACTGTTGCCCCAGCTGGAACACCTCCACTGCTGTCAGGGAACACAGATCAGCCACTTCCAGCATCTCAAGGGCGCACACGTGTCTCCTTTCTGGGTACCTCTGGGCAATTTCCCCCCTCAGGTTTCCATTTCTCTAACATGAATAAAAAGGAAACTTGTATTTTAGGAAAATTTCTTTCAAAGTCTCCAGTGAAAAAGCAGTTATTTGCCCAATTCTAATTAAGTCATTCCCAGTTTAGAGTAGTGTGCCTCAATAGCCTTACCCAAGGTGATGACAAAGGCAACTGGAAAATGAGTGAGCAGAGAAATTCTCCCCAGGGAAATGAAAAAGTACCCAAATTACCACCGTATGTTCTTTATCTGCATGGAAAGAGACATGTTCCTCCAGGACTCCAATCTTCACCACTAATATTATTATTAAATATTTACATACTACCCTAAGTTTGCATGACGCTTTACAGAGATGAAAGATGCTCTCTTTGCACTGAAGATCTTAGAGCCTACATCAGACAGAGAAAGTAAAATTAGCAGAAAGAAGACATGATGAAGTTTAAGAAAAGGATCTAATGCTGGTGACCCAAAAGCATTTTTAGATTGTAACAGCGTGTGGGACTAGGGCTAACAAAAGCTCATGTCTCTGGGGCCCTTTTTGCCTTCAATAGCCATCCAACCACCTTTCAAACTCATAGTAGCCATATGGACCTATTTCCCTACAGCTTTGACCCAAAGGAAGAAAATAATGCCATCCTATAACCACTAGAAATTTTTTTTTCATCTGATTTGTCTAAGGAAAAGAGAAGTCAGGCTGCAAGAGTTCAGCAGTTCTGAACTGCACAGGTGGGAGAAAGCATTACAGCACTGAGCTGAAAATAGAAGTGAGTTGCTTGGTCCTTCAGCTTGAGTTTCATTCATTTTGATTAATTCCCTCACTTCATTTTCATTCCTGCCAGTGTAACTAGAGAGCCATGATGAACCAGCCTCCCCTGTCAGATACCCTGGGCTGGGGCTGCTCTGGCCTTTCTCTGGGGCTGGAGAGACAGCAGTAGGAAATCAAAGCAGCAAAGGTGGACAAGTGGAGATACTCAGCACAACTCTGTCTGCCCAGGGGATGGGGTGGGTACCTATGTGGCAAAGTACAGGGAATACACCTCTACAGGAATGATGCAAAAAAGCCCCTCAGAAGGAGGGTGATACCCTTTCTATAAAGTCTGTAAAATAATTTAAGATATTTTAATGTAGACATTGCCACTGTGGATAGCCAAGCCAAGCCCAGCATTAAGCTGGGGTAGGATGATGCCCCTCTCCTTCCTCCAGACAGCAGCCAAGCCCACCCTGCAGCTCTCTCTGCAGTGTTGCACACAAAACTCCCTGGGATAGGGAGACACTGGAAGTGACAGCAACAAGGACAAGGCCACCAGGCTTGAGAGCAAGTGACAGTCAAAGGGGAGAGGTGCTGGAGCCTCCACCAGAGGGGTCCAGCTTAGGTGGCAAAAACCCCTTCCCCTTAAGGGTCCTTACCACCCACCTATTATTTTCATTCACAAAATTGGTGATGAAGAAAAAGACGTTTTCTGCCTTTTAAATTTTTAAAACTAATCTTAGCATAATCAGTGGCAATGTGAGCTTTCCCCAGGTTTCCTGGAAAATATGCATTTGTTGATGGACCCGAGGCATCATCCAGAGAGAAGCAGCAGCACACATCAAACCCCCTGAGACAACAACAAGCAGGACGTGCAGGGCAGAGGAGGTGCAGTCTGAGGCTTCCAGCAGCACAGAGATGCAGGCACATGCACACACGTGGACACACACACACATATATATGCACATATACACACGCACATACACGTATAGATGCTCCCAGCAGTTCAGCTAGATTAATTTGCTTTGGCTATTCCATTATTTTCCTGGTAGAGTACTTAAAGAATCAGGTTAAGCTTTTGCGTTAGGTACACAAACAATGCTCCTTTACCTCCACATGGGTGTTGTGAGACTTTAATTAATGTTTGTAAAGTGCTTTCAGATCCCCAGAAGAAAGGCACTATAGAAGTGTGTAGTCTGATTATTTCACAGCGTACAAAAGTAGAGGTGAAAAGAAGTAGTCTCCTCCTTATACATAAAACTACTGATCTCAACTCCTGCATTAAAAAAACCCCAAGATGTTAAGGAAGAAAAGAAATCTGACCATGAACCTACTTCAGGCTTCCCCTTTGCCTTTTTCATCTGATTTCTGGTTGAGTGAAATAATAAGCTATTGTATTGTTGTAAACTCTTTGTAAGTAGATTTGACTAAGACAACAGAGTTCAGTGCCAGCAGCTACTCTGATCATTCTTTTAAATGGAAATTTACCGTCTGCTGCATCACATGGAAAAAATATAGAACTATTTTTCACAGCTTGTTCACTGAACAGATTATTGGAGGGAAGAAAAAATAAAAAGGCTTCATTTTCTACAGATCCCAAATCTTAGCGTAGAAAGTCTTGGCAATTTCCTTTTGAGAGGAGACAGATTTCACTTTCACATTGATTTAACAATGAGAAGTGCATCCAAAATGAGGGCCTGATCCTGAGCATTTAAATGGTTAGCCATAGCTGACTCCACAGCTTATCTATGGGAGCAAAACTGCTCACATCAATAAGCCTTTGTAGGATCTGGTCCTAATAGAGAACCAGTTCTCAATGTCATAAAATCTTTTTTAACGGCATCTTGTGTTACATTTAATTTATTTCACATGGCCTCATAAAATAAGATAAAAGCATGTAAGTCTAAAAGTCATATTAAAAGGATGAAAAAAAACCCTCTCTAGCATGTATTTGTGTTTATTAAGTATTATCTTCATGCAACTTACATACTTTTAACTCCAGAATTTCCAAATTGTTTCTAATCCTAATGGCAGCCATTGAGAGCTGACAGTGAATAATGTAAACATATTACAACACACTCACTTTTTGGAGAAGAAACTCCTTCCCAGAGCTCTCACCAGACAGGTCATCTCTTTCAGCTTGAGGCGGGAGCACAGGGTCCTACAAAGGTGCCTCTCCCCTCATTTGGGCAGGGCACGGACAGACGATGTCCTTGCCCTCTCTGGTGCTGGCAAGTACAGCTGTGTGGTCTGATTTCCAAATCTAGCCCAGGAAGCTCCAGGATGACAGGCACCCAGCGTGCACCATGCGTGGTTTAATCTGACAGTGGCCTAAAGAGTGCACAAGCATCTGTTCTTTAATACACAGAAAGGCTCCAGACTGAAAAACATCCTTGGGGCCAAGAAGGCTTCACTCTTTTTTTAATGGAGGTGATGGAGTGCCTCCCCTCCACCACTGAAAAAGTGCTTTCTGCTTCAGCCCCAGGAGGGGAAGGAAGGGACTGGAGCCATGGTCCCCAGGATATCAGCTCCGGTGGTCAGAGCAGCTGCTAATAATGCCAAGGTTGCGGGTTTGATCTTGTGGGAGCTATTCATTGGAGTTGGCCTTGATGATCCTCTTCCAACTCAGAACATTCTGTGATTTAGGGAGAGCTTCCCTGAAGCCCAGGGGACACAGCCAGCGCTTCCCAAAAGGCATGCATGGTTATCCTCTGGTTCGGTGTAGCTTGGCTCTCACAGATTCCCCACAGAAAAGAGGTTCCTTTTTCAGTGTTTGAGGAACAGTGTTCCTGGATCCTGGGGGATGGGTGGATTCAGGGATGTAAGTCGGGGTAAATCCTGGTCTACTTTTAGGTCTCCCAAAGGGGTGTGTGTGTGCATCTGAGTGGTTGAGTACTTCTCCAAGGCGGGCAGTAGGGCAACCAAATGCCAGATGGGTCACCTTCCTATTCACAGTGTGGGTCCTTTACTTGTGCAAGTGTATAGCATAATTTATTATAAAAGTGCCTTCAGCATCTCAGAGCATGTCAGTGACCTTAGAGAGCTACTGGTGTGAGTATTTGTTTGCCAACAAGAAAAAAGGTAAAAATTTAAAAATCCCAATACTGTGGTATACAAGCTAAGGCAATGTTCCATTAAAAAAATAAACCACAAAACAAACACACACACACAAAACACTTGCTCTTTTTTCAGCTCACATTTCCTTAGTTTACCAATTATAACTGTTACCATAAGAAAATGACGAGGTCTTACCTGATGCTGCTGCTAGAAAAATGGTTTCACTACAGAAGGCCATCACAGATGTCAATGTTTAGGAACCAGCAGCAGACCCACTGCCTCTCCCACAGGAAACACAAGCCAAAGGCAAACCCAGGGGCAATGTGGTAAACAAACACTGTGCTTCCAACCTAAGCCCTGGAAAAGAAAAGTTACTTTTGATGAACTAAAAGAATTCCTGAGGACAACTTGCAGTAAAGATAAACTTTAACCATGATCTGACATGACAGTCAATAAATAACTTCAAGATAATCACACATACCTCTTTGGTAGGCAGTGGTCTAACCCAGGCGGAGATGCTTTTAGAACATGGCTGTTCTCACCAGCCCTTGATATTTTTCTTGCGATCCAGGCAACATCATATTGGAAAACCTACGCCACAGCTGTCAGGGCTTCTCTCCAGCAGATAATTAAATTCCATTGTGACAAGTAAGCTCAAGTTTAGTGACACCATCCCTGCCAACCAAACAAGAATGAGAGCCATCAGCTGCACAGACTCTGATCACTTTGCTGAAGAAGAGGTGCCTGCAAGTACTTACCAGCATCCTCCCAGGATAGGTGCTCAGCCCCCAGGAGGTACCTGACAATAACATGAGTACATCTCAAGGCATGATTGTGTTGGGATCAATGTGCTTATGCAAGAAGGCCTGACAAAAGTGGAGCAAGTGAACAAGTTTAAAGGACATTCAAGATCTTTTCCAAACCAGAAAAATACAGTGTTTATCTTGGGCGGTTGCATGGTAGGCTTATGCTAAATGCAAACGATGAAGCCATTGGTGTTTTTCCCATGGACTGCCCTCTCAAGTTTCTCTTTTAGGTACAGAGGGTTTTTTTCCTCGTTGTATGTACATCCTATATTTTTGCAGATATGTCCATTTTCTTTAGAATATAGCTTTTAAACTTAGCTTATTCATCTAAAATCAGACTGCACATTAGCTAGTACCTAACAACCACCTTTCCACTGCTATATTGCCTCGTATGTAAATCTGTTATTTCTCAGCTAATTATTGAACTATCCAATTTTAAGTGCAGCTGGAGGAAAACTGCATTTTTTTCCTCACAAGAGAATAATAGTGTTTCTCTGCTGGCATCCCAAAGAGACTCCCCCAATTAAGAATGGGTGGTGAGGTCTCACGTTTAAGAACTGCATGAGCCATATCTCTTCACTTACTTTGCTCATGGCACAAGTGTTTCAAGCCAGCATTCCTGCTGCAGTAGCTGCAGAGACGCTAGTGGGATGTCACAGTTACAGAGGCATACATCTGCCTCGAACGTCCTGTGCCAGCCAGAGAACAGCTCAGATCCCTCACAGCCTCCAGGCTCTCCCCTGGTACACAGGAGGAGGTGTATCTGGCCTCCAGGGAGGCACTCCAGGAGCCTACTGCGGAGCCAACAGCCAGAAAATGCAGCGCATCTGAGCAGGAAATTAAACCTGACTCTCCCATAGCCTCAACAAATGGCTCAGCCAGCCTGCTGTAGTCAGTCTCTCGGTAGTGTCTCCATCCCCTCTGAGAACTGAACACTAACACACACATTCTGAATCAAAGCCGGCTGCCCCAGTCCGTGAGACGTCATCACTGGCAGCTGGGGGGGAAGGCCTGAGGCTTGACAGCACCTAAATGCTGGGCGTAGAGACTTAAAAACATGGCTAAAGCAGTTGGCCCCTTCCTAAATCTCATCCTAGGCTCCCAAAATCTGAGTTTATTCATCACCCTATGTGCTTTGCTAGCAGCATTGGCTTCTCTGCTTGTCAACACGCCGATTTCTGAATTCTCAGTGCAATGGAAGCCTTTCATGGTTTGGCATCCTCTTATATGTTTATGCTTCTCAAGAAATATTCTCTAGCCAAGTCTTTAAGTTCTTACATTAGTCCCCAAGCCCAGACATCAATATGTTGCTGATCAGGTCTTTTCACATCATGCTGCTTTTATCTGGAATGCTGTTTCTGATGTATCCGGGGAAGCTGATGTTTTAAAGAATGTGGTTAATTATTTTTTTTCCTTTTTGTTTAAAATAACACTTGAGCACAGCTATTTCTTTTGCTATAAGACTTCAGCAAGAAATCTGCCTTATAAATGCTATTATGCTGGGGAGGTCCTGATTTGCATCTTTGTCCTTGGATAGCGTAGATGCAGCACAGGGGTCCACAAACAGAGATTGATTGATTTTTTTTTTCTCCCCCCTTTTATAGTCTACAATAAAAAGTTTCTTTAAAGGGGAAGAAAAGATAAGCATGTGCTTAATATTGAAGAATAGCCTGCTTGTGCTTGATACATTGGAGAAACAGTTCAAGAACACTTCATCCTCCTGCAACTATTTCCTGCACTTCTGCCAAGGTTAGGGAAACCTTGGGTTAGCTGCTGTCTGAATACCGCGGGCTGGTATCAGTCTGAACAAGTTCAACTGACTGCTTAGATTTTCATCTTTATTCTGCCTCCTGTTGTCTTCCCACTTTGGCAAATAGAAATCACCTTCGGCTTTGGGGGAGGCCTCAGCTGAAAGCACCCAACAAAGAGAATTCCTCAAGAGATGCTGGCTGGGGGGTCAAGGCTCTTTCATTGAGGCCCCTAACTCAGCTGTGCTGGTGATCAGCCATCTGTCATAAAAATAAGACTGTAGATCAGCTTGGTCTGCAATCAGGTGGGTCAGAAAACACACCAGCGTAGTCTCATAAATAACTGAAAAATCTGACCAAAAAAAAAAAGGCAAGAAAAATCCACCTCCCTCATACTTAAACTCCCCTTTTTTCACACAAGTGAAGAAAACAGAAGTGACAAAAAGAAAAAGAATCAGGCAAGTATGACAAACTTTACTTCATTTTTCATTTTGGCTTTAAACGAAAAGCACTGCTTGCCAGAACAATCCTTGGATGCCGACTGGTTTTGCACACAGCTCCTCTGACGTACAGGCCAGAAGAGGAGTAGCACCAGGATAGAGAACAGAGCGACCGACAGATCCCAGCTCCGAACAGCTGCGGGAAAACCAGCCCAGCATGGCTGCAAATGGAGGCTGCAGTGCTGCTCCTGCACTCACTTCGAGCCGCCCTTCACGGGAACCAGCCCTTCCACGGTCCTTTTGCACTGCTCTGGGTCTAAGGGCTGGATCATTTTGTGTGTCTTATGGGAAGAGGCACATAGGTAAACCTGACCTGCTGGAAGATAAGTGAAAAATACAGCAATTTTCCCCTCTAATAGTTGTCTTTTTTGTAATAAAAATCATGCTAACCACTGCTTTCTGTCAGGGGAGCATGGTCTGGGCCTAATTTTAACACCTTCAGTCATTTAGTTACAGGAAATGCAGAGCACGGGGATGGGGAAGAGCTCAAGCATTCAGCAGATACAGGAGAGCAGCACCTTCTTTCATGAGCTCCCTTGGGGAAACTGCTGAAGGCACATTACCATGGCTACCTACCTTAACAGACAACCCTTTTTTTCCCAGTTATTTCGTGGCAGAAGAAGGGATCCCAGTGCCAGCTTTCTTTTTCTCCTTTCTTCCATGAGGGAATGCCAACAGTGGTTCCTTCTGGCCAGCCCACCTCCTCCCATGGTGTCTGCATTCACCAAGCTCTTCAAAATCTCTTGTAGGCCTGGGGCTGTCCTGCCTCTGCTCTCTGGGAGCTAGCCTGCTGCAGATACCCTGGGGATGAGCTGCCAAAACCCCTGCCATAATCCTAGAAGGCTGTCAGGGAAAGGGCCATGCTGGGGGAAAGTCCAGAAGCAGGAAACCACATGAAAAGAACCAGAGATAATTGGAGAAGAGCACAGGTTTATTGGGGAAGAGGTTTCTGGAAGGACCAGGGTGCATTTCAAGACTGCCAAGTCTATTTTATTTTATGATACTCTTTTTTTTTTTTCCCCTTTCTGAACAATTGTGTTTAGAATACCATTATTGGCAGTTATGCTACTACTGGATAATAAAGCCTCACAGACTGGTCTGGAGCCCATGCAAAGAAATACAAAGATTCCCATTATCTTTGTCTCAGCTTCACAAGGAATAGACAACTTACATTATGAAACACGTCTACAGATTAATTTCTCTCCAGTTAAAATTTTTGCTTCCTAAAAATGTTGTGTCTAACCTCATCAGAAAGAAAAGAAGGAGAAGTAGAGGATGAGCAGAGAAAGGAAAGGCATCGTATCATAAACAGCTTGCAATGTTACAAACATGAGAATAATCTTTTTCTAAAAAATAAAAAAAGCACCACTAACTTTTTCACATTTTAGCAAACTTTTCAATTAGGATTTCTTCCTGGCTATTTAAATATGCTTAAAGTAATGATTTGCTGTAATTTGTCTTTTTCCTTTGGAAACATACCGTGCTATTGTCAGCTTTAAAAAAGAAGCAATTTTCTGACTTTTGAGATTGTGTAGGTCACGGAGAAATTACTACTGTGGGAGCCTATAATTAAATCGAAAATGCAGCTGCACCTATAAAAAAAATAAAATTAAGTTTATTCTATTAATACTTGAATCTAGAATTGTGTTTGACTCTTTAGACAGAGGTCAGCTCAAACTGTACCTTAACTGCAGAA
Source organism: Cyanoderma ruficeps (assembly GCA_008694505.1). Lineage (NCBI taxonomy): Eukaryota > Metazoa > Chordata > Aves > Passeriformes > Timaliidae > Cyanoderma > Cyanoderma ruficeps. The sequence continues at coordinate 25,806,074 of VZDJ01000594.1, forward strand.
CTTCAGTAGCTGCACAGCCACTTGCAAAAGCAGACATGAATTAGTACATACAGACGTATTGGCAAGTATTTGCTGGTATCTGAATTAGAGTCAGTGTAGCATGATTGTCATTTTCACACGTAGAGCCTTTCTCTCCTCTTTTCCTAGAAATGGCACTACATATTTGGGTGTTGGTTTTGTGCTTTTTTTTTTTTTAAGAAACTCAATTAAAATAAATCCAGGTAAAATCACTAATGTTTATTGTAAATTTAACTAGAAGAAGTACAGAAGAGGGCTTTTGAAGAAAATCGTGTAGTACATCTGAATTGAATAAAGATCTTTTCCCAGAATTTGACTAGTCATGAAATGAAGACAAAATTCTAGACAATACCATGTCACAAAACCAGGCTTTGTGTGTTTATAAATAAAATTTATCAAAGATCCTGACTGAACAGTCACACAGTATTAGATACAAGCTTTGAATTAAGTATTAAGGGAAAATATTGAAAAAAAATTTGTGACACACAAAAGATTTTTAAAACACCTAAAATTTTCAAAATTAACAAAAGCCTCACTGAGAAAATAAGATACAGACATTGTCTAACAACTCATGAGACTTATTCTGATGTCTGATGATAAAAAATACTTCCACAGAAATCTTCAAAAAATTATATAAAATCAGAAGAAGAACAAATCAGTCTAAAATAATGGTATTGATTTTATTTATTAATAGTAATAAAAATAGCTTTTTAAAAATAATTGCATTTAGGATGATCATCTTCCATGATTTTCCGGGGTAATTATAGGTGGGATTCTACAGCCCTTCCATATCGCATGATTTTATATATTACACAATAATTTGTAAAACTGCATTTCCTTAGAACCTCCTCTGATTCACTAACTGTAAGGGGGTTTTTCGCATTGAACCAACAGGAAAGAAATTATTCTTCTTCTTTGCATCAGTCATTCTCACATGTCCAGCTTTCCAGGCTATTATAAAGAACATACCTAAACTCATTCAGTTTATATAAATGTCTATACCCTATTTATTACATATAATAAGCTGAAACCCTTTCTTCATGTGCAAACTCCACTATTTTAATACACTTACGTATCACATCCAGTGCAGCCATCCACAACTACTGTGAGAATGAAAACAGCATGTCAGAAAGGGTAAAAGAAAGAAAAATATTTCTAAGGAAACATTATACACAAGACAGGAAAGATCTCTTTTTCCCGTTTCAGAAATGACTCGTGAGCCACAGCGCTGTTGCAGAGAGAGCCCACAAAAACCTATATCATGGCATACTCGGCTTCATCAAGCCCAGAAGTGATCCTGAGAGCCAGCAGTTTAATTATTTGATTTCACATCTACACATCGCTTTCTCCCGGCTGCCTGTTTGGTCAGCGGCATGATTTTTTTTTTCCCCCCTCACTTTGTGCCGTGTAGCTGGATTTCTATTTTCCAGCTGCATATATTCCGTGGAGGAAAAGAAAACTGATCCATGAAGTTCCTATTTGCATAAAGTGCAGAAACATCTGTCACAGGATTCTTGTTGGTGGATTGAAGCATCAGGAGACAGTGCCACTGATCATCTGCCTTAATACTATTGAATTCTGTTTCTGTCAGCAGGAGCTCTGAGCGAGGGTGTTTGAGGAGGCAGAGAAAAGAGAGTTTGCTCACAGAAAACATTCTTACTATTACTTGAAATGAGTGATCGGTTACGTGACGCCGTCTCACACAAACACCCAGGAATGAGCTCTGCCCCAGGATCAGTAAATGCCCTGTTCCACCTGGTGTCAGGTTTTTTTGCAAATACAGACCTTATAAAGGTATGTGATGATTTAATCAGCGTCCTGCAGTTGTCTACAATACACAGCAGCTTTTTTTTGTTAAACCTCGTGCAATGAATGATCCGTGTAGCAGGGCTGACATTAGAAAGTGCTTGGTCTGCAGTGCTGGCTTGAGTTTTGGTTTTGGTTTAGGGAATCAAATAAAAAATCTCGAGGAAAAATTATCTGTGTCTCAGATCAGGAAAAATTTCATTCTCTTTCTGTGTGTATATATAATGCATGATTACAATCATAAATATCAGGTGGAGCAGCCAATTCATTCATACAGAATACATAAATGGAACAGAATCTCAATGAAATATAATAGCAACAACTTAAAAAAACAGAATGACTGTTAGGTCAAGTGTTATTTCTAAAAACACTAAAAGTACTTTTGTTGATATACAAATTTCATATTTTTCCATTCCATTCCGCTCTTTTTTATTCCAGATAATTTTTAAAATTCCCTAGGTCTGTGCTTCTCTCAGCTCTCAGCTCTCAGCTCGTCTGTTTTGTGGAGTTTAACAGCCAGCCTGAGAGGAAAATAAAGTTTCTTCACATTTACTGTCTACTTATGTCAGAAGCAGCATGAAGGTGGTCAAAACAGCACTACTCCCTGTTTTCTGTCAAAAAGCTCCGAGACACTCGGCTTCCTAAGCTAGGTCAGCAGAGATTAATACCACATCAGTAAAATCTCATTTGTCATCGTCATTGCAAAGCAACAAGGCTTTAAATATTTCTTATTCATAGCTGATCTCTGTAACATGTATGTGTGCTGCTTTTTTTTTTTCCCCCTCACTGCTTTACACATTCACAGATACCTTGACTCAACTGCAAGTGTCCGAGTGCAGGAAATACCTGCTTGGGAGCACAGCACAATAGAGTCACAGGAAATCGTGAAACAAACAATTGTAAAAATAATAATAAAACCCAGCAACTGCATCACAAGGGATCTTTGCTCCCATACACATATTTGTAAAAAAAGTTTCTCTGGAAGTGGTTCACCAGCAGGCAGTAATCAGCTAAGATACTTCTTTGTAATTTTTTTTTGTTTCATAAATAATACAGGAGTTTACTAACAGGAAGTTTGTGGAAAGCAACAGTAAACAGTCTAGCAATCCATCTGTTATTGCGGAATGCAAGAAAGCTGAATCAGATTCTGCGCAAGTGGACTATTCTTGCTGTTTGTGCTAGCAAAGATGTGCGGGAAATGGGCATTTAGAGCCATTGTTAACCTGAACTCTTGCGGACCTCCTTTTTCCCTCGCCTTGCGGGAAGGGATGGCTGAGTGCAATTTCAGCAAGAAGCCTGAGGACTTCTGTGGCTACAGAGCAGCTCGTACTAAACCTGAGCGAAGCAGACAAGGCATTTGTATCAGACGTGAAATATTCAAGTGACAGTTACAAAGGGACTTCTGCTTCCTCGAAATCAATCTCAGAAAGAATGACTTCTAAATTAAATCACTCACAAACTCCTGTTAGCGCCTTCCTCAGCATCAAGATATTTATCAGGAGGAAGTTGAAGGGTTGGAGGGAACTGGAGTAGGAGGAAAGGAAACAAGGAAAAATAAGGTAACGATGGAGGTTGTACTGACAGACTTTCTGTGCCAGCACAAGTAGAGAGTCAAGCAAGGGTGAAAAAAAAAGCTAGTATCTTTCCTGAAGACAGACTGTTCTGCTGGCATTGGTCCACCCTTGATATATTGCTTATGAATAGAAGGCTAGAAAGAGAGCGGGGGCAGGCATGTAAATTAGTCACTACTACTACAAAAGCAAGCTTTCCTTGCCAGCGGCAACGCGGTGTCTCACCTCAAACATTAATTTGTAGCGCTGAAGTGTGCGTCCAAGACAAAAAGTTGTGCTGCGAAATAAATGTGAGTCAGAAGCCTAAGTATAGGATTATACCCTGTGCTTACTAGGAACCACTTAATTTTAACAAGCTAACAAATTCTGCTTGTTCGCAACGCGCCTGAATATTACACATTGCGCTTGGTTTAGATGAGAGAGTAAATACGCAGAAAACCTCCGTCCAAAACAAAACCTGCTAAAAAAGATGTATGAAGCTGTCAAGAAACAAAAATGTCAAATTGCGGGGCACGGTATCAGCCGATGGCTGTGTGCTGAGCAACGCCGGGGCAGCGGCGCACGGCTGCCCTGCGGGGAGGGCAGCTCCAGCGGGATGTTCTCCAGTGTTTATAACGGCAAAGCGGCGCGTCTGGCCGCCGGCCGGCCCCTCACAGCGCTGCCACACGCCAGGAGGAGTGCGGAGGTGATGGTTTCGCTGAGGCGGGGGATCGTGGGTCCCGAGCAGGGGGAGCCGCGGCCGCTCGACCCTCGGCCGGGAGCCGCTCCCGCCGCCGGGCCGGGCCGGGCCGGGCAGGGCAGGGCAGGGCCGCCATCTGCCGGCGCGGCCGGGTCGAGCGCTGAGGGAGCCGGGGCCGCGCCGGGACCGCGCGCCTTCCGCGGCGCTCTGCTGCCCCCTGCCGGCCCGCCGCACGCACCGCGGGCCCCGTGCCCTGAGGAGGCGGAGCGCGGGGCCCGGCCCGGCCGGGGAAACCCGGGATTCCCCGGGGAAAACGGGAGCCGGCCCGGGGCCTGGTGCCCTCTGCGGGGCGACTGGCACTCCCCGGGACACACAGAGACGCTCCGGAGCGCGGCCCTCATAAAAAGCTACCCCTTCTCCCCATACTTACCCCCGTTTGGACGAGGAACATCAGGGCGGTCAGCGAGGGTTTCAAGGCTGCTCTGTCTGCGCTGCAGTGCAAACTTCTGCAAAAATGGTTTTACACGACAGCACTGCACCTTTGCCATTGCAGCTGATACTGGCAATTCTGTTATTATTCCTCTGTGTGGTAAAAGACATTACCGAACAACTGGTAGTGCAATCCTGGGCTTGAGCAGGGAGTTGGCGCCAGGTGACCCATTGTGGTCCCTTTCAGCCTGACCTGTTCTGTCAGCGTGAATCTGTGAACTGCAGTAGTTACAGATGCTGCATCCTCTGCATCAATTACTCCTGCACAATGGCCAATAACATAGCTTTTTTTAAAAGGACTAAATTTTTGGATCATTTTCACTCAAACTGATAAAAAAGCCAGAATATCCTTGTTTTTAGAAGTCAGCATCTGAGTCTGTTTTGTCAGTGACTGCACAGTGCCCATCCCTTCCTCACACAAGCGCCCCAGAATAAATGACACAGCAGCACCACTCTACTGCAGGTCTCCCATCGGACCACTGATGCAGCAGTAGAAGTGAACTTTTCAAAATGTGTGTGAAAAAGCTGTGCCACTGTTTCCTATGACTCCAGCTGCAGCCTAGCACTGGCAACATTGAGTATTTCCAGCTTCTGGATTTGTTTGTGTTTTGGTTTGGCTTTTTGAGTGTGGTAAAGCTCCTGACTGATACCTGCCAGCATTCACCTCCAAGTGACAAAGTTCAGCTGCGTGACTTTTTTGCCTTGGAGATTGAGAAGGATACCTTTTATCTGACTACCTAAAATTCACCCATTTCTGCACAGTCCAAGGGATATGCCACCGAGCCAGTTCTACCCCCCCCAAAAAAAATCACGTGGTAAGAATTGGTGTGATTTTGTAACAATTATCTTTTGTACTGTTTGTTTATATCTGCATCCTGATGGGGTAGATTTCAATGCTCTTCAGTGTAGCAGCAAGCCCAGGTATTGAGTAGTTATGATGGTCTGGGGCTCCACCTAGGCACACACAGCCTCTCCGCAGCAGCAGCAGCTCACTTGAGCATGGCATGCACAGATGTGCACAGTTTTTTCCTTCTGTAGTCAGAATGAGACATGGTAAGCTTAGGAATCCAGTGTTTTCTGTCACTGGAAACTGCCGTGATGAAGGGTCCTGATGGGTGTCCACTGATCTGCAGTGCTTCTGCAACCCTGGGTACTCAGCAAAGCCCATCCAGCAACTGTTTGGTGTTACAGGCATTTATGCACCACAAGAGTTACAAATGTGAGCTAACTGCAGGCTGGCAAAAGGGTCCCAACACTGCCAGTCTGGACAAAAAGCCTTTCTTCCATTCCTTGTTCCCTCCCTCCCAGCTGTGCCAGACACATCTTGTCTCCAGCCTGCCAACAGAAGGGTCTAGCATTGGGTGCAACTTGTGCCATTACTTATCTGGATTTCCTGGCACAAGTGTTCCCCGATGGACCAATGGACTGAAAGAGATCCAGCAAACCTCATCTCTTTCCCAATGCCCTAAGGGAGAAAGTGGTATCTCCACAAGTATACCAAACCTTCACCTCCAAAATGGTGGTCCCTTGATTCACCCTGACTGCAATGAGGTGCAATAAAACAAAGGCTGTAGTACTTGATAGAAAACTGAGATTTTCACCACTTTTGGTTAGCCTGCCTTAACAACCCTTTTGTGTCTTTCCTTAGGTCTCACCTCCAGGTTGGCAAAAATAAGGCTACTTCATGTTCTCCTTTAACATGGCAATCCTCTTTCATATGCCTTTGCTCCAGCTGCCATTCCCCATGAGAGTCTCTGCTCAGGTTTATTGCCCTGTTGTGAGCTCTCAGGACGCCTTCTCACACTTTCCGTAGCAGTCAGTGGTCCTCCCAGCTGTAATGCCTGCAGTGCCTGAAAGCAGGGACTTTCCACAGGGACCAGAAGCTGTTTTCAGGGTTTCAGAGAGACAAGCATTTCTCCTTAAATGTTCAAAGGACACAAGTGAAGTAGATTGGATTCCCTGATGCAAGAGTAGTTTGTCATCATAGTTACAGAAATCGATGGTCAAACTCCTCCTTGCCAGACTTCCTACATCTGATGGAGCTACATTACAGGAGACAGCTCTTCCTAGAGAGATGAAGTCTTTTTCTAAGTCCAGTGACCTCAGTTGGATGAATCAATCTGTATTTTACACCACCTCTGTTACTGCTATTTCTCTTGCATTTGGAAGTGAACTCATGTTGAAAACCACCAGCCTGTCAATTAAAAGTCCTATAGACAGGGACCTTAGAAATCAATCCTAGACTGGAACCTTTGCCCAGATTTATTGAGTAGTGGTGGTGATTTATTTCTGTCTTGATTTGGAAAGACAGGTGTCTGCTAAGGAAGGCAGGAGCCTCCTTTGAAGATGTAAACCGCCTCCCTCCGAATTATTATAATTTTGAAATTAAGGGACTCTCGGGCAAAGATATGGGAATAGGAATAACAGTTCTTTACTAGAAAAATTAAAATAAAAATGTAGTAGTACAAAAAAGCAACAAAGAAAAAGAAAACACTGACAGAGTCAGAATACAACCTGACACCCTGTTGGTCAGGGTGTTGGTAGCAGTCCAGTCAAGTTCTTCTGGAGAGACAGATGTGTCCAGTGGTGGTGTGATGGGTCCAGTCTTCCTCTGGGAATCCAGTGGAAACAGACTGCCCTGGTGTTCTGAATCCCAGGTTTTGTCCAGGTAGGAATGCTTGGTTCCTCCCCTTGGGTGGAGCATCTCACAATGGGATGATTAAATTTTATCAGTCATGCAGTGAGACTCAAAGGCTCATTAACAGAAGATATCCCCCTGGAGGGAGGATTGCTCCTGGAAGAGATAAAGAACATTGCTTCACCTGGTTTTAACAGCTGGCCCATTAACAGAAGAGGCCCGCTCCCTCCCCCCCAGAGTTATGAGGAATGGAAGAGATAAAGAAATACTTCCCCAACTGGTTTTAACAGATGGCAATAGAATACATACTTTTGGTTACATCTGGCATTGCAACCCAAGACAATTTCCTCTTTACCAGGGGAAATCCCTGTCTCTACAGTTACCTTTTCTCTCTACTCCAGTTTTGTGCCTGGTTCAGTTATCTAATCCTTACTCTTGTCTCTTCTCCTGTTCATGGAGACCAAACTCACTTTATGGGTGGAACAGTATTTCATATGGCTTTGAAGCTAGTGAGGACGATTTAAAAGAGATTTTAAATCACTGGGATTTTTTAAGACATCCAAGACAAACAATCCCAGATAAAGGAACTTGGATGGACAAACTACTGACATACTTGCTGACAAAAAATAATTTTTCTTCAAAAATCATTGCTTCCAGTTTGATTACTCTCAGAAAGTGCTGCTGGGGAGATATCAGAAATGCACACCTACGTTTTCTTTAATCTCAAATAATGGCAAATACAATTAGCACTAGAGGTGATGAGCACTGATGCATATTTTCTCCTGTTGGTGGTATAGCTCTGAAGTAGGAAAAATTATATTGAAAATACAAGGCATCTAAATAGGGGATGTATTCATAGAACTCAATGTTTAAAAGAAGATATGCATTTTATTAGGAGCAAAAATTCATTCCTAAAGAACAAACTTAGGTCATCAGTGTAGTGTCCCTCTGTGTGGTGTGAACACAGGACAGAGTTAAGGACCTGCCATGGGCATGCCCAAAATCTGCAGAACTACCTACACTCTACATGAAAGTTTGTGTCCTCAATGAAAGACAAAATTACCTGAAAGACTGAAAAACAATAACAATAATTTTAAAATTTAAGCTAAGAAATATTTGTAACTAATTTTGCTTTAGAACAGTGACATTTCTAATACAGTGGTTCCACACAGAGCCTCAGAGTCAGGGAAAAAAAATTGCCAGATCTTTACAACTCTGAGTTCTACTAAAGGCCATCATGAGGTCAGTTTTTGTGATGTTCTCTCTGGAGAATTTTTCCAGCCCTAGCACTCTAGACATGTTTTTCTGTCTTTGGATAGTTTTCCTTCCCAGCCCCTCTCATTACATGCAATAATACATCCTCTGTTTCAACTTGAGGCTATTGTGTAATGTTCCACAAATCACATCTTGGAACTAGAGTGCTCAGCTTTCTTCTCACGTCTTTTTATTTTATTTTAAATTTTTTCTGCCTTGCTTTGAGAATATCTCTCTCTGTCTGCAGTTGCAGTCGTGTTCACCAATAGTTCTGGTATTTCTTGAACTAATTCTGATTTACGTCCGCTTCATGCCTTCTCTGTCTACATAATAGCAGCAGTACCTGCACTTCTGAGTGCCGCCCCTCTTTGTATGATCCTTCTTCTCCCAAACCTCTGGGAAGCACCGGGTACGAGCTGCTCCGTGTGTGTCGCTGTAAAACTGAGCATGTCAGTAAAAGCACCTGTGCCGACCTCGAAAGAGCAGCAACGAAACGAGTTGTGAGACTTCCCGACCCTGTTCCAGCCTGGAACGCGAGCGGCTCCACCGAGATCCCCGCAAGGCGCAACCTGCGAACCCCGGCTGCGCCCCTGCCGCCGCCTCCCGGCGCTCCCGGCACGGCCGCTCCCATCCCATCCCAGAGCGGCATCAGCACGCGGGAAAACACCCCGCACGGAAGGTGCGAGTGACAGCTGGAGGAGCAGGGAGGCTTCCTTGGCAGACGAGCACTTCGGAACAGTCAGGAAAAGAAATGACTGGGCGAAAAGGAGTGGACAAGCGGGTGTGCGCCGCAGTCACAATAAGAGGGAGGATGTGCATCATGAGGAATCAAAGCTCTGCTGAGGCTTCCCCAGTGTGTCTTCAACAGAATGTGGCATGTTAGTCTGTGAAACGGAGCATCCAGCATGAGTAAGGCTGAAATGACCCACATCTCACCCACATGTTATGGGATATCAACCAAAATGTGGACTTTACAAGATGCTGTTCTTCAGACCACACAATCCTTGCAAACTCCTGAATTTTCAAGGGACTGATTGAAAATTTTCTCTTAAAAGAACTGCAGGTTTTAAACAAGCCATATTTATTACTTGCAATCCAAACCCTTCCTTTTTAGTATATATGTGGAATCTAGGTATGTATTTTCTCATTGCTTCAGCCTAAAAAAATGCAACGAACAAATGCTCCAACATTAAAGCTTTATTCATTCCAGGACTTGGCAATACTATATAAACCTCAAGTCAATAGCTGTAAGTGAACTGCACATTTTTCTCACAGTACATTTAATTAGGCTCCCAAAGGTTTTAATTTTAAAATACTTTTTAAAAATTTTATATTCTCCTGTTTCTTTCTTAATATAGACAGGAAGAGTTCTTTGTATGGTCTGCTGGGAATATCTACAAGAAAGCAGTAGAAACTGCATCTCCAAGCACCTTTCTTTCCCAGCTCAGTTACCAAACTTATTTCCTTCATTGGTGCTCAACCAGCTGCAAGGCCCGAGAAGTGTGTAATGCATTTTCAGCACAAAAAATGTCATCTGTGTGGATTTTAAAGTTTTGCTTGTATAAAAATAATACAATTCACTGATAATTTGAGGCAACCTAGAAAGGAAACTAGACAAGGAAGAATTCAGCAGCTCATCAAGCCTGTTCCCAAGGCTCAGTCACGCTACCAGGCACAGAGGAAACAAGTCTACATGGCATGGATTGGTACCCACCCCAACCCTGCTTAGTCCCATCACCAGGCACAGAATCAGACAACAGTTACACAGGTTTTTTATGCACTGCACATTTTCCTGCCCCAGGGAACTCATCAGCAGAGGGGACTAAAGCTGCCCCTGCTCCTTCTTTACCTCTCCAGGACCCAGGCTGCAGACAGGGCAAGCAAGAGAACCCCTCCATGAGGTGTGACACAAGCACAAATTGCCTTGATGGAAAACTGTTCTGGCCAGGAGATTTCAAAATAATCGCAAACATCCACTACTGTCTTGAGGTTGTATTTTCCCAAGGTCATCATGAACAGTGTTTTGCCTATTAGGTTGAAATTTCTTGAGAAAGTATGTAACTTTCAAAGCGCCAAGTTAGCTGTTATTGTTACAGTAACATACAGTGTCATTTTGTAAATAATGACAAATTATTTTGGAATAATTTTTGTGTCAGTGAAAAGCAGCCAGAATGCATGGAATTTGGCTCCTCTGAAAAGCAGCAAACATTTATTTTATGTTCCACTCGCTTGGGGGGGGAGGGGGAAGCTCATTTTGAAAAGGTCAAAATTTACAGGAGGAAAAGGAAGGCTTAAACCCCTAAAATGCAGCAGGTTTAACTCTGTCCCTTTTAATCATCTGGACTGTATGAACCTGATCTTGGCTGACACCAAATGAATGAAAACTGAAACCAGATGGTGTAGCCAAAGATTTCTCTACTGATCCTTTAAAGCAGCACTGACACACTTGAAGAGCGGTAGAACACAATTCTGTGAGGGAAGCACCAACAAACTACAACCTGTAAGTGAGAAGTTTCAAAGCACTGAGGTCCTTGGCGGCTGCATGGTAACAGTGAGTGGCAATCACAACATACCAACATACTCTGAAATTCAAATTCCTTTCTCCATTAAATTATCTTCGGGTTTTTCGTTCCCATCTCTTCCCCTTTCCACCAGCAGGGGTCTCACAGACATTAGGGCACAGTAAGAACTCAGATATTTGTTAGGTTGGGTTTCTTTTTCTAGTCAGAGTTAATGAGAAGTCTTCCATTGCAAGGCATCATAAAGCTATTCCAGAGATATTCCTCTATCAATAGCAAATTTGCCCTATTTAATGGAGGCTTGGAAAGTACACTGTCAAGTTAAATTTGTACCCACATTGGAAAAAAAAAAAGTTTAGCAACCCATAAAACTAGTAGGAATGTTTACACAATTTAAAAACATTCCAGTCAGGACTGCAGCTATTAAACAAATCAGCCTGTTCCATAGTTTGAAGCCCAAGCACTGAAACACTATGTACTCAGTAGTATAATTTGCCTTTAAAAACTTCTTTGAAAGGAGATGTTCCTTATTATCAATAAAAACTTCAGTAAAAATAATTAGGGACAACCTCCTGAGTGAATAGTATAGGCAGGAGGTTACAGGTTTGCAGGGCAGGACCCAAATCAGGAGTGGTGCTGGTTGTCATGCCAGCTGAGGACTCTTATTATGATTTATAAATTCACTGTGCCTCTTTCAAGGGCACTTTAGCCCTTTAGGATATGGACCTGGTAAAGATCCATGGCTCCAGTGAAGTCAAGAGCAAAAATTCAGTGCACACGAAGCAGCCTTACTTCTTTCATTTCAAAACCTCCCAGTACTCATACAGAAAGACTCTATTAAATTGCTTGCATAGTACAGCCAAACTGTGTTCTAATAGGTGATAAATTCCTCTCCTTTTTTGGCAAAATCCCTTTAGAAGAACTTAGCAACTCGGGACTGGCTTGAGTCCCTTTTCTGCATGACACTTCTAAGTATTCCTAGCTGCAGGGCACCAAATCCCTCAGCACAGGGCTGATGGTGAGGCATACTTTGAAAAGTGTCCCTCATGCAGTGTCCTTTTCTTTCTAAAGAAGGAAGCAGGAAGGTTTTCTTCCTAGCAGTCATCCTACTGGAGCCTGAAAGTCAGCCCAGATACTTTTTAGAAGCTATTTTACAGGGAAAATATAATACCAACTCTTTTAATGACACACTGTAAGAGAAGAATATACCTCAGCTTCTCTTAATGTTATTAGATTTATGAAATAGGACCTATAAAAGCTTGATTATCCATGTAGCTACCTTAGTCAGCAACCAAGACTTAAGATACATCAAAAGGTCATGAAAGAGAACAAGAGGGTCTCATCTTTAGAGGGGCTTTCATCTATCATAAATATAACCAGCACAGCAGAAATATTCTTTATCACCTTTTCCAACCCAGTGCCATCCAGAAGAAATGGAGAGAATTGTTCTGCATCCATTTGTGTTACAAACTCACATCAATGCAGTTACCAGATTTACTGATTTACTTTCTGTCTTTTCACAAGTAACTTCTTCAGAGAACAGTGTTCCCATCCAGTTGAAGCTCCTTGTGTTTCTGTGTCTGTATGTCCTATAAAACTGCCCTCCTGTTCCACTGCACCACATATGGGGAGAGAATCAGTGAAGGTGCCCTGTAGTAATTTACAATTATAAGAGCCAGTGTATATAAACCAATGTGTCATATTAGTGTCATATTGGTCTGATTAGTGCAGTCTTGTCATATTGATTTGTTGTCCTAAATGCCTGTGTGGGGCATGCACAAAGCCAAAGTACTTCCTACTGATCCCTTGTGGGTACTGAAGAGTAACTCCAGTGGGCACAGCATTTGGAAAGTGGAACTGGAGATGTATGTGCAGACCACAGGAGTGCACCGAGTTCATAACCATGGCAGAGGCTGCAAACACCATGAAATGTTCACACAAAACATTCTCCTTGTGGGAATTTCAGTTCAAATCTGCAACCAGAAAGTCTGCAGGTAGATCTCCATCCTGGTTGTCCATGAATTCTCCCAAGAATTACATTCCTTCCTTATCAGGAACATCTTTGATATCCTTAAAAGAAAAGTGGAGAAGAATGATATTTCCACCACTCCAGAGAGATAAACCAGGACAGCAGCCCCAATGGCTGTTGCAGGCCCAGTCACAAGTCTCAGGGCTGTGACCAGGCATACAAGCAAAAGGAACCAGCAGTCAAACTGAAGAGGACCAAAAAAGGAGCCCTTCCAAGTGACTGGGTATAAAGGATAAAGAAGGAACTTGCATAGATAGCTAGGTTCTTCCGAGCCCTAATGATCTCCTCTGTGTGCATCCCTGCTTTGGAAATGCGAGCCAGCATCACAGCATGTGGGCAGAGGACTGGACAGCTTTCTCATGACATGTCCCTGGCAAGCCATCCATGTCTCAGCAGTTTCCTTGGTCATTATCCCACTGAAACAAGGCACAACAGGGAACACTGAACCATGCTGCAGATAACAAGATCCAGACTATATGCAAACTGCTCTTGTGACACAGAAATTCTAGGATCCAAGGCCACCAACGAAACAGGGGAAAGAGACTCCTTGTTTGGCAACCAGATCTTGCCTGGGTTTCGGTATGGAGGACACAAATCAGATTAAACAGGTTCCTGTGCTGTTTAAGACAAGAATTATGGAATATTGCTAGAAATGTGCTCAATGTCCACAAAAGAACCTGCATTGTGGATATATTTAACACCAGATTAGCATTAGAGGGATTTTTCCCTATGTAATTTTGCTCCTTCATGGAGATACAGCCAAATACAGTGAGTCCACAGGTCTTCAGCTCTTCATACAGATTGTCTCAGATCTTCCTGCACATCTGGTCAGCATAACAACCTCTATCATTCTGACCTGCAATCTCCAGTCATACAGTCCACAGCCTTGCAGGCATTAATAGAGGCAAAGCAGCTGTTACAATTCCAGACTTGAGTTCAGCTTGAGTCCCCTCTTGAGCTTGTTCCATCTGCTGCAAAGGTGCATTTGTTTCTGGGTAGCTCCAGTATGCACCACACCCGAACATCTTGCACAGTGTGAATGAAATCAAACAGACCTGCACAAGAGCTCATATTGGCTGGGTCTCAACTGCTCAATACTCAAATAATAACCCCTTCTAAAAGCAGAGTTTTTATTTTAACATGCAACATAAATAAAATGTCAGCTAATGCTACTAAAAGACAAAAATGCGATTTTCATAATTTCAAAAATCTCAAGCACTTAGAAGTCATAAAATTCATGTCTGAAAACATCAGTTCTCACAAACCCCACATTTTTAAAACCTATAAAAAGCACATACTTCATCAGAACAGTAATGGTATTTGCACACCATTTTATCAAAACTCAACATTACGTATTTTCTTTGGGAAAAAACACCAGCAAACTCTTTCTCAAGAGGCAGCAATCAGCACTTTGCGAAAAATCATTCATGAGAGGATAGCACATCCCTAAAAGTAACTTGTTAAATCCACTGATCAGAACTGAAGTTGTAGTCAACAGCAGTGGTCTTATGTCTGAATTGTGTGTTTAAGCTGCATGAAGCTACAAGTCCTGCACTTGATCCCTCTATGTTTGTTTTCTGTGAGGAACATAATAAGGACCACACTGTCACTTTAGCAGGTAAATTGTTTGGTTTGGAATTATTGATCTACCTCAATGTTGTTCCAATTCAGAGTTGTTCTGGAATTTGTTTCAGCTTTCCTTTTTGACCCCCAAAAGAGCAAGATATTTTCTCTTTATACCTAGCTGCCAAGATCCTAATCTGTAGTTTCTGTGTTTCCCTGGTAACAGCTGGTGATGTCATAAATTTACTAAATGGTAGAGGGAGATGCTATGCTCTGTGCAGCCATGAGAGTCTGGAAGAGAACAGCACGCTGGCTCCCTGCCCAGCTGCCAGCAGCATTCACCTTCTCTGCCTCTCCAGCTCTGTATCTGGATCAATTCAGAGCTCTCCAGAAGCCTTGATTCCTTTTGGCAATGGGAGTGGGAGTCAGAAAAATGATTTACTGTCTCAGTCTTGAGCGTTTTGTGACCTCAGTTTGCTGAGAATTGTTTTCTAAGCAAGGTTTGTATCTGAAATGATGCTCTGAGTTTTGGTTTGTCACCAAGGTAGCTGTCAACCTGCTCAGAACTGGCAGTGAGCTCTCCTGCCACAGTGCCCTGCTGTGAACAGCCACCCCTGAGCTCCTCTGAAGGGCCACACCCACAGCAGAGGTTGGCAACTGGTTCCTGATCAGCCTGGGTCACTCTGCACACTGCTGTGTCAGGATGCAGTTGGGAAATGGAGAACAGAGAGAGCAGGTACAACATTCTGGTGTCTTTCCTGGAGAATGACTTCCAGAAAATGTGCTTATTTCCAGCAGAATCCGTAACAAATACAAATGTACTACTCTGCTAGAACTTTCATGCTATTTCAGAAAGGAGTCACCTGCAAGCATTATAGCACATGCATGAGAGAAAAAAAGCTTTTCATCATTAAATACTAGGAGGTAAAAGCAACAATCACAGAATGAGATGCATAAAAATTCTGCTGTTTATGTGCTGCAGTCACTTACCTCCTACTGCATACAGGGAACGAAACTGGCATTCCAGTCCTGAGATACAGCTTACAACAACACTGAAAAGAAATGGGACTGCATGTTATTCTTACAGATTAAGCAAAGCTCTGTGGATTCAGGGCATTTTTCTTTGAGGAAGAGGCCAAGGGAAGAGAAATTTAGGTTTGTTACAGAGCTATCAGTGTGATTTTAATCCGATTTATCTAATGATAAATCTTGCTTTCAAAGCAAGATCCTTCTTGATCTTTCTAGACACAATCCCCTATCATACTTCAACTGGACACTTTCAAGAAGATAGGAGATAAAGGAATCCTATACATAAAAAATCAGGAGGCAGCTGGTTGCCCAGGACTGAGAGACAAAGGAGATTTTATATTCTGCAAGGTCTGTACCCTTGTAGCTAAAAACAAATCAACCAGAAGCAGATACAGAACTCCTGCAGCAGTTTCACCAGCACTCAACAAAGATAATGTGCCTCTCTACCTTCTGCCTGAATTGGAGTTCTGATGTACCTAGAATGAGGAAACACCTATGCACTGCCTTGCAGAGCCGTGTGGCTCAGACACCATAACCAGACCCAGCTCAGGTGTCTGTACAGAGCTGTGGGACCTTTAAGTTAATCTTGTCATCCAGGGCTTTACTATGGGAGTTCATTGTGTGGACAATTGTCCCTGTTATTTTCAGGGTTAAAGCATTGCCTATCTCCAGACAAAGCACAGAAGTTTCACTGGTGATTCCAGCTAAGCCAGAGCACAAGAGTTTCAGGAAAAAGAAAGAGGTGTAGGTGAGCAAAAAAATAATGAGACCTTTTTCTTCTCCATTTCATTGTTCAGATCCAGTTTTGACAACTAAGAGCAGTGTCTCACAAACCAGTGTCACAGGGGACATCCCAGGAAAGATCAAAGAGCTGCATCTACTCAGAAATACTGTTCTTATCTACACTGGGTCTTCCTTAGAGTTTAGTCTAAAGGATTTTGGAAAGGCTCTCCCTCTGACAGCTGGTGTCTCTTCTTGACTTCTTCCTTCTCCTAAACTGACGAAAAAAGGAGTTTGCTTGGGATTTCTTCAGCACCAAAAATTAATAAAGAAAAATTACTTTGAGAGAGAGAATCCCCATAATTTCTGGTTTTGATTATATATCTTTAGCCTAGAGCTTAGTTCTTGCATGAACCATAAGGAAAACAAAAGAAAACCCCACCAAACTCAAAGTCCCTAGACAAATAAGAGGAACTCAGAGCACAGTGCTGAACTCTATAGCAGTCTCTAAAAAAGATACCTAGGAAGAATACTACTACTAGAAAAGCAATTATCTTCACTATTGGTGCACAGTGAGAGAAAAGAAAGCCTAAGGCTGAAATTGGAATCAAGCTTATTTTATTAATTTCTTTTATTAAATCATAAAATATTTGAAATCATTACGAGGCCAAACTGGACAGCTGAGACCAATTATTCAGGAAAATAGGATTCTTGGAGAAGAAACCCCTTCTGAATATTAGCAAGAAATATGGGGAACTGCCCAGTTTCAGTCCCACTGAGGATATGGAAACATTGTTGGTATTTTTGGCATTTTCAGCAGTAATGGCTAATAGACATCTGTTAACAGAAAGCAATTAAGGATTTAATGCCCCATCAAAATGTTTTGTTAGCTTCAATAATAAACATCAAAGTATACCTACACCTTAGACCCAAGGGCCAAATAAATATATTATGACTTTATTATCTCTATGAAAGGATAAATTGTATCTGCTAATACAGCATTAAGAGCAATAAAGCATGAAGTGCATCACCACATTAGGCTTAGAACAAGCTAACATCATATTTTAACATCAAGTGTCCTTACAAAAGGTTAATAAAGTCAGGTTGTGCTTTTCAAAATAATTGTCAAGTTAATGTTTAACAGTGTGACACTGGTGACATTGGAATGCAAGAGCAAAAGATCACATAAGATTAAATAGCTGACTAAGACATGTTACTTGTAGCATAAGATGTGTGAGCAATGCATAAATCTACAAGCACATATTCATATTTTATGTTTTTAAGGTGATACTGGCATCCCCCATGGTTTATACGGAAGAAAAGCTGTTAGAAAAATAGATCTCTATAACCAATTTAACCTTCTTGCTTCCATCAAACACAGGAGATTTTAATAAGACAATGAAGAGTGTTATCCTTGAGAGGAAAATGCAGAATATTTGCATGATTTTAGTAAAGCCTGTGGCTTTACTTGTGCAAACTGCAAGATTTCCAGTGATAACAGCAACTGATGTCTTATGGCTTTTTAGGACACAAGCCTGTCCAAAAATCCCAGACATTAAAGTGTGCTGTCTTCACCTTTATGTAAAGGTAACACCTTGCTGGATGAGACTGGCTGTATCTTCCTTATCAGCTTCAATATTTGCAGAATGTGGAGAACACAGATGTGTTTTCCAATGGCCACAGAGTTTTCAATTGTATTTTTTCCTTAGGGGTTCCTTATTTTTTAACTGTTCTCAGTGAAAGAGATTTTAAAGCTTAATTGGTACTCAACAAAAATGACACCATTCCTCTGTCCCAAATAACAGTGAGAAGTGGATGGAGGTCCACTGAAAAATACCATCTTGATGAATTTCTGAATTGGTCTCTTGAGGTTTCTGAAGCTGAGAGATGCCTCAGATATCCTCTAATCCAAGGGACAAGTGCCAGATGTAGTCAAGTTTGAGTTTTCTCATTTTTGTATTCTTCTTCAGTAACAGAACTTAACTCTTTGCTTTGCCAGCGTAAACTGGCTTTTTTCGTGCATTGCACTTGGTATGAAGACTGACACCAGCATGACATATCCTGCCCTCCAGAAGCAGCTGTTCCATACAAAGAGATTCCATTAATACAGCTAAATACTGGGATATGAATGCAAATCTGTTCCTGAGGAGGTAATGCTTGAAGTGACACCATTCCTATTGGGAGCCTCATATCATCACAAGATCTTTACTAAAAAGAGACTTTGTCATCATCCACTTATGGTTCTGTCTCCATTTTCCCTCTGTCCATCTTTCATCTCTATCACATATCGCAACTCTTGATACTTTGAAATCATTCTGTCAGTCATACAATTGCCCCCTTGTCTGTGGGCAGCGTGTGCATCCAACAGCTCACCTTGCAGGGAAGGCCAGGTCCTGCTACTGTGTAGATCAACAGCCAAGTTCACACAGGCAGGCAGGGTGAGGCTTTCCATCCTTCAGTGGCCTGACACCATATGAAGAGCCTTTACTGCAAATCTCATTCATTCTCTCCCTCTTGCTTAAAATGGCATTAGCCAGTGGCAATTCTAAATGCACTGTAATGTTTGGACATCAAAAACAAGGATTCACTACTACATTGCCAATCTGCCCATGAGTTCACACAGCAACAGGGCAAGTTCAAGCTCATGATATAGATACAAAAGGATGTTGACTAAGGACAGCACAATTCCTAAAGCAAACTTTTTTATTGCGCTCCCAGCAGTGGTATCCACATCCAGCAGAGAAGATTTTAGAAGAATTGACAGCTGGATCTCTGAGTAAGCATATTTGTTACTTCTGTCTGGTATTGCATTTCAGCATGATCACATTGTCTAAACTCTGCTGAGATCTCAGATCACCACTGTAACCCCCTCCCCCCCTTCCCACCAAATGAAACTGAGCCAATTACATCAAATCCCACAACTGATTTCCTATATACCTGTCAGTGAAAGCCAGGCATTTGCAGGTACCTCTGCTCCAGAGCAGTGGGTGCACACTGCAGATGTACAGGAGATTTGGAGTCACCAGCACCGGCAAAAAAAATTCAGCTGCTCTCAGCACTGCATTACACAAGCTAACCTTGAAGAACATGTGATACTTATAAAGAAGAGATTAGCCATGGAAATTTTTAAACAACCAAAAATCAAAATAACAGTTAAACCTCAATAATTCCCATTTGTGTCTGGGAAAGTTAATTTTGTTAATTAGCAAAGTGGGAACCTGTACCTTACCATGTACTAATACGTTATTTTTATAAGGTCATAATGCATTTTCCTATATCATCCAGTATTTACAGCCACAATAACATTAATAAACTGTGAGTTTGCCCTTATATGTAGATACAGAGCTATGTGTGTGTATGACATACACACCAACATACATGTATTTCTTTAAAACTTGTAAAGCTCTACTTTGAAGCCTCAAGAGTGAAGCCAAACTGCTTTTATTGCACAGAGTAGAAGATACTAGCAGCTCTCTGCTGTAGGGTCATTGATGCTACAGATGTCAGAAAAGACACTTGACAAACACCAATAGGAAAATGCCAGTAAAGCAAGACACTGTCCTGCTGGAAGAAAGAGTGACTTTCATCACCAATTGTCACTCACTTCCAGTGCTAAATGTGCAAGGAGGAACCAACTCTCAAGTGTTTCACTTTTAGGGTTTAGCATGCATTTTCCCCTGGATTGTTGCCTAGGATTCTTGTCCTTCTCTCACACCTGCCACCACAAATAAGGATTTACTCCACTCAAGAAAAAACAGGGAAAGAAACTTAGGCCCTCCATTTGTTTTTCATAAAGGATATTTGCAGTCACTCCTTACCCTTTTATGATGACAAAGCAATCCTGGAATTTAACTTGATCAGCTCCTTCATGTTCTTCAAAGAGTGACACTTGGCACAATTACCATAATGAAGTTTTAAAAAGAACAGGAGCAGCAATAACAACCATACTCTGAACTTGTTTCTTTTGATTAGGAAAACGTCTTGTAGCTGTCAACAGCTAAGAATGTCTTGTAGCTTTAACACTTCTTTTAACTGGAGACCTCAAAAGGCCACATACATCACAAAATGAGTCTAACAAACACTTTCGGTAGCGAGGGGCTGAGCAGACTGCGGGCAGAACTAGCACCAATAATACCCTTGAGTGGAGCAGAGCAATTTTCAGGAGCCCACAGCAATATTATGAATACATCTGTACTGAATGAGATCCTGTCAAGATCCTAAGGCTGTTTTGAAGCAGACAAGGTTTTGCAGAACAGGAATGTAATTAAGTTCTGTTTTCAGTTTTATCTTAAATATTATTAATATGACTTTTCTTACAATGATCAAATGATATTGGGATAAAGCTCTAACACTGGCTAAATTACATGAATAGAATATATAACATTAATTGTTGACCCTTGCAGAACAACTTGCTTCATTTCTAGGTTGCTGGTACTACTGTACGTAAGTAACAAAACCTCTGAGCAACAATGTATTCATGTAACTGGGGTGGGAGGGAATAAAGTAGGAAATCAAAGATTGCAGAGTGATAGGTTTGATCAGGTTTCCAGCAATTCCCCATCCCCCAAGACATCTTACTGGAGAGGTCTATTTTTAACAGCAGCCAGTATCTGACAGGGGCAGATTTCATCCTCACCTTTCACATAGAGCAAGGATGAGGCAAAGAAGGGGGAAAAAAAAAAAAAAAAGAGGAAGAAAAGAAGTCAAGAAGAAAAGCAGCTGATACATTGAGTGTTCTCTTTATCATAACAAAGCTTATCTTATTAGGGTTTGACTGAATTTTCCAGGAAATGATGCATGAGGGGAGGTTTCAGTCAGTTCTGTTGAGGAACTCAAGATTCCCAGGAGAGTGATGATAAGCTGAAATTATGGGTTATGATAGGAGGCATTGCATATACAGACAGGAAGAACAAACCAGCTTCAGCTAAAGACATCCAAAACGTATAAGGCTGAAAGTGCACTTAGGAACTATTAGCCTGGAAACATGCCTGCTTCAGCAGGAATGACTTGTCAGGGGAAAGCAGCCACTTTAGAACTTGTTATTCGGTATTTCACAACTGCTGTACTGTAGGCATTCCTCCTGGCAGTATTACTCACTTGGCTGCCCATATGCCTGATTATAATGGCTGTTTCTTGGCCATATTACTTATTACTTCTGTAAGGCAGCAGCCTTCCAGCTGCATGACATATGGAGCCCACAGGCATATACTTTTAACACATGCTGCATCTTGTCCTTTACAGTGTTCCTATTAAGCCAACACAAAATGAGGAGACTGGGACTGCTCTGTCCTCTTAGCAGTCAGTATGTCCAGGAGCAAGAACTGAAAAGCTCCCAGTGTTGCAAGCCTGGCCTGAAGGATTAGGAACAGTAAGGATTAAACAGTGCCATGTGTCTAACCAGACCTTCATGCTGAGTGTTCTTGCCTTGACTTTTCCTTGTGAAATACGTTTTTTTTTTTAACCTACTTTCTCCTTTCAAATAGAAAAGTGCTCCAGAGTACTCTGGTAAAACTCATTCTGAGTAAATACTCGAAGACATTTTAAATTAGATCACATCACCACTGAGCCCATGAGACTTACCAGAAGGCGAAGTAAAGATGTAAGATTTACATGAGCTATTCCTGATTTACACCCATTTAAGTGACAATTAAATCAAAGCAGCATTTTTACCACAGTCCAAGATCAAAGACTGTGTCTTACCTGGCTGGCTAAAGAATTTGTATCATTCTCTTGGTCATTCATAGTCAGTTTCGAATTTGCAGTTCATCCAGGAGACTTGTATTCTGCTGGATACTGGAAATAAGCATTTGATTGTGGAAAAACTCTTTGCTACTTCTCCAGTGAGTTGTATAGAAAGCTTCTAATGCCACCAATCTTACGGTGAGGTTAAGCGATGATACAAATGTCTGTCTAGTACATAGAAATGAGAAGTGGAAGCAGGTAGCCATCCTTAGCCTCTCTCACTTACATATACACCATATATATATGTACCTAACATATACACCATATATATATGTACCTAACATATACACCATATATATATGTACCTACACAACAGAACCTACTGCATTCAAAACACAGATGGCACAGTGAGGCATAGTCATGCACTGAGACATTTAAAATAAACCATCCTTTTCTGAAACAGCAGGTCATGAAGCATTACTTTGTGCTGGGCATTAAACAGGACCTGGGCAATCTCACTTTCATGCTACAGTGTGTTTCCAAACAGTTTGGGCTTATGGATTAGGTGGTTTTCCATTCATATCTACACATATTCTGCACAGGGAAGGAAGCAATATCTAGAAGGGGAAATTGCTCTCCCATCTCTTCAACTGTCTTCCCCACAAAGGTGTGTGCTCTGATTCTCCATTTTGTGTTAACTTGCAGTTTCTCCAATGGAGCAGTGTGCACAGGCTCAGCATTGCTGAGGAGAATCAGTCATGGCAAAAAGGAAGAAGAAAAGAGGCTTTCAATAACTTTTTTTTAGCAACTTCAGAAGTTCTGGGAACAAAGGATCCAGCCTGGCTATACAATTGTAAAACTAGAATGCAGTTTATGAAAGTCTGCTCTCATCAGGAGCTCAGAATCTCCTCTTGAAAGGCCAAAGTCCTCTAAGTGCTGGTGACAAGCAGCTCTTTCTCTTTTCCCAATGTCTTTTGGCAGTCTTTACCTCCTATTTGAACCTGGGAGTAATGCCAGGCTGTTTCTGAAATATTCAGACCTGCAGACCATTTGTCAAACCTCTAAACCAGAGTACAACAGAGTGCAGAGAACAGGATAAATTTAGCCCATGCTGAGTTTCGCAGCTGGATTCCTCTGTGATATCCACTGCATTTTATTCAACTCTAACTCAGGAACCTCTATATTCCACCGTGACAGAGGCTGTTTCCCAGAGACACACTGCCTCTTTAAAGGGGGATCCTGTGCTCCTGGTGAAAAATCATAAAGCAGGAACCATAGAAGTCCTTTGTGTTCACTTCAGCTCAAGTCCTTTCTGGACTAATCTTTCTTAGCTGAAATGGTGAAAGGAGACTTTCTGTGGTGGTGTTTGGAGGGCTGGACACCACCTGTGTCAGGGCACCCTGAATGACAGAGGCAGTGGGTGTTCCCAGGGGGACCCAGACAAGGACCAGAGAAGTCTGGGAGCAGCTCCAGCAACTCCCTGGGCCTGGGGATAGGACGAGGCCAGGCCAGGAGGTACCCCAGGGGTGGGAGACAAGTTCAGGCTTGGTGCAGGAAACCAGGATCAGCCACAGTCCCAGAATGGCTGAGCTGGGCCTTGGGGATGGAAGTGGGCTTGGCAGAGCCATGGGTGTGCCGAGCTGAGAGCAGCTTCCT
Organism: Cyanoderma ruficeps; assembly: GCA_008694505.1. Lineage (NCBI taxonomy): Eukaryota > Metazoa > Chordata > Aves > Passeriformes > Timaliidae > Cyanoderma > Cyanoderma ruficeps. The sequence goes on from VZDJ01000594.1 coordinate 25,829,727, forward strand.
GTGGCAGCATTGGTGCAGGGACTCAAGAGAGGCTCTGGCCCATGGCTGGGCTGAGGAGCGGCCCCAGGGGAGGCTGGCCCATGTTAGTGCCCCATGGCCCTGACAGCCTGGAAGTCACACTATGTGCTCTTGGGGCTGTCACAGAGCAGCTGCCTGACACAAGAGTCTAACCATGCTTGAAAGTTTTAAAACACAAGGAGGAAAAAACCCCGTGTGTAAGTCTTTAGCAGGAAATGAAGAGGCATTAGGGTTTGGATTTTTTGCATTTCACAGGCAGAGGGCATACTCAGCCTAGACCTAAATATGGCTTTCTCTCTGCTTAGAGGCTGTTTATTCTTTCTGTCTCCTGACACCAGTACACACAATATTAATTTAACATGCAGCACTCATACAAAATCACACGATCTGTTTTGGAGAAATCAGTGTGCTGGGAGTGCAGGACTGGCCAGCAAGAAGCCACAGTTCTCCCCCAAATACCTGGAACTGGTACTGGGTATTGGGAAATAAGATGTTCAGAATCAGTTGAGGCAAGTGGGATCAAGAACTTTCCACCTGACTGATTTTTCCAATAAAACGTCACAGACTCTACTCCCCTCCAAAATTACTTTTTTTCTGCCAGAAAGTCAGAACCACAGCTCCTTGCCCAGCTTCCTCTGAAGCTTTTGCAGTTTTATTCCTGCCTCCAGGAAAATGGTGGTTTTTTGAATCTTTGTGTAAAAAATAACTGCATGGAAAAATCAGCAACAATTAATGTGTCAATGCAAAAGCATTATTTTCCACACGGAGAGACTCTGCTGTCTGTGATTAAATTAGCAGCCTTAATCTTAGCTCACATATTCATTAAAAGAATTTTATTATGTATTAAATACTACAGGACATATATTCTCACTTAATTAAATAATTATTCATCTGGTGGAAATCTGGCAGATCCTTACTTATTAAAACTGAGCTATTTAACACAGAAGCCTGTCCATTTGCTGGCAAACCCTGTTACTGAATACAGTGAGCCAATTTAAATACATACTGTATGTGACACTCAGATAAATATTTACTGAGATGATTTTTTTCCCCTTGCAATATTGTTTGTCTATAAGCAGACACACACTGAGTCCCCAGAGGTGGGGTGGGTGCCCCAGATTGTGGGGTCCTTAACATTCCCAAATGAATTTGTCCTGGGAATCTCCATGACCCCTCAGTACCCAAGCTGTCAGGATTCCCAGCCTTCCCAGATCCTGGGGTCCTTGCCTTTGGGATGTGGTGGTGATGCTGGAGATGCTGCCCCAGCCGTGGCTGCAGTTACGGCTGCGGGATGGACCAGCCCCAATGTCACCACTGCACGGCCAAGGGGGCACAGAGAGATGGCAGCACTGGGGCACCAGGTGACAATGCAACAATGGCTCAAGGCCATCATGAAGGTCTCTGGGGAGATGGGAAGAGAGAGAAATACAGGGACACATGGTGTCTGTAGGACCCCTAAGTGATTTGCTTCTTCCCAAAGCACCACAATCCTACAAGATTCCAGGACAGGTTGATGGGTACAAGCTCAGACATTTCAAGGGCCTGTCTAATATGCATAGTAATGGAAGAAAAGAAGGAAGATCAGCACAAGCAGTTTTAGGAGAGCATGCCAGGGACTGTGTGTTTCTCCAAGAGAAAAATGTCTTGTGATTTGTGCCAAAGGAGGCACAGTTCTGAATTGAACAGAAAAGAACAGAAATCTTCCAGGCTTGTCTGAAACCAGTGGCCTGAGCTGAGCTAACAGGCAACACTCTTCAAAGTGAGGAGTCATCACTGGCACTCAGGGCATTTTTCATTCTACAACAACTTTAAACATGGCTACAGAAGAGCACAAAGCACCAAAAATTCTGGTGTTACTGGGGAAAATGCAGTAATATGTACACGTAATATGTACACCTCTGATGGTCTAGCCAGCTTCACAATTCCCAGATCAAGTCTGCAGGCTTCTTCAAGAGCCCCAATTACTGATGTTGTCCCTCAGGTAGCTGCCTTTTGCCTGCCAAAAATTAAATCAATGGGTATTTTTAGTCCAAATCTATTCCTACATCAACGCTTGAATCTGGAGATGACTTGGAAAGCGCCCATGCACTTTTCTTATTCCACCCAATAGTTTTAAGATGGTTCCTTTCCAGGAAAAATGTTGTGTTCTCTTGAACAGAACTATAAATAGGGAGAGGAAATTCAGATGTGCTGTTTCTTTTTACATGACTGTGCTATGTGCTCCAGTAGCAGCACACAGTGGGTGTGGTTCAAGGACTGGGGTCTGCTCCCAACACAGGACGGGAGTAGCTTTGCATGTTGCTGCTGAGCAGCAGGTCCATTGATGCCTGATTCATGAGCAACACTCACTGCTGGTTGGCACTCACAAATCACATTCAACCACTCTTTCTTTGCTGTCTGTCCAGGTGCCTTCTGTCCCTTCAGTAGATGAGTTTGGACTTCGCATTGCTGAGTTGGGGTCTACTTTGCTGCAGCTCCTGAAGAGACTGTGGTCTAAGTGTATGGGCTGCACCATGGCATGTGCCTTCTCAACCTCTTCCCCTTCCATTTAAGATCTCAAAACATATCCATGGCAACTGCAGCTCTTGCTTGCAAGAAAACAGACATTAAGAAATGCCTAGGCTCTCCTTCCAGAGTTTGGCATCAAATCATAGGGTGCAAATTCAATGTCTCTCAGTCCCCTGGGAACCGTGACCATCTCCTTGGTCTTTACGGACTTCTACAGGGACTCTGGGCCATTAGAGCACTATAGCTGCCCTAAATACACAGCAGCAATCAAGCACAGCTCTTGGCTTGAAGAGATCCATTTCCTGCTTAACAAATTCTACAGAGATGTAGAAAAGGTGGAACAGTAGGAGGAAAACAGTGTAGGAAATGAATTAGCTCATTATAAAGGAGCAAGATATGAAATAGCAAGCAGCTTGCATTTCATATGGGCAGAAAGGTGAGGTCTAGGAGAAAAAAAACCTGATGTGTTGGAACAGACTGTTCCAGCAAAGCACAAAGCTAAATGTGGCACACAGACATGTTATTCACCCACAAGCTCTAAACCTACAGTGGAAGCATACGCCTGTCAACATTTTGACTTATAATAGAATTAGCATCACATTACAGCAAAACCAAAAGAAGGCTTAAAAAGACGACCCTAAAATGGAAGAGAAAAATGAAGGTATTGAAAGGGCTTGTTATACTCTGTTCATCATAGCTGGCATATACCAAGAGCAAAGAGGTGAGAGAGGCTGTATTTGTAAGAGTCTGCCACTCCCCAATATGTGTGTACATTTACAAACCACACCAATCCTTTGAGGGGACAACAGAGTGACATTAGAATGATGCACACCTGGCAAGAGAGACTATGCTCTCTGCTGTTTGACTAGTCATCAGAATATCTGCTGTGCCTTTTTCTTATTGCTATTTTTTTAACTGTTCCTCAATCAATTATTAATTTTTAAATGAAGGTCATGTTTCTTTCTTCCCAGTGATACTACATATAAACAAAGAAAAGGGTGTTTCAAGACATCCTACTGTGTGTCTTGTTCTGTAAGGTTACAGTGATTCCACCCAAGGCTGAGGTTTTAGAGAAGTTATGTTTCTTATTAAACCAGCTGATATTATGGAGAAGAAACAAAGCTTCCTTAGCCTTCTTGTGTATTCTGTTTTCTTTTCCCAAGACCCTACAATTTTGTCTTTACTTCTTATTACATCTCTCTACAAACCTGGGTAGCTCATGCTATATAGTGCGGTATATAGTAGTCATGCTGCTAAATCACAGCAAATTCTGGGTGAAAATACACCACAGGCATTAAAGTTAAAAAGAAGTTTTCTAAAAATATTTTATCCCTTTGTGCAGGTTTTGGATCAAGCCATAAAAGCTCAGCATAGATGCTGTAAATTCAGCTGAGAAAAAGGAGTCAACAAGAAAAATGTAATCCTTAGGTGCCTGAGTTCAGGTAGGAGACAGAAAAAGTACCACAACATCCCACACAGATGGTGTCTTTTTTTTTTTTTTTTACAAAATTGGAATATCTAGCTTTGGTATCTAAAGGATGAAATCATGACTCTTGTTGGATCTTAACCTCACACTTGTGTCTGATAATATTGAACAACACATGTCACAGCTCAGCTTTACCTCCAACCAAGAGATTCTCTATTGTGATTTCAGTAACAACTGGGCAATAGCTGGTATGGCACAGAAATTGTGACACGTGCAAGAACCAAGCATTCTTGCTAAGATTTCAGGGAAATGCAGAGGGTGACCCCTTCAGATCATGATTAAAGACTTTGAAATGTGATCATACCTATAATTCGTATCACAGAAAAGTGAAACACCAGGTAAAAGAGGCCCAAATGAGGCTGCTTTTCCAAGTGCTGCATCACTTTTGGAAGATTAAAAATCAAGCTGTTCTTTAAGAAAAATATATTACCATGCAAGTCAGAAAAGCACCTGGGATAATTTCTTCTCTCTAATTAGATGTCTAGTGTGTATTAGATTGGCAAAAAAAAAAAAAAAAGTTGTTGTTTGAAAACAGCTGATGGAAAAACCAAGGGCTGGGAGTAGGAGAACAAACACAAAGCAGGATGCACGAGGCCTCCTAGCAGCACACTGCAAGAGCGTGCCAAGAGGAGGAAAGGAAGGTGGGTAGAATTCTTGAAAGATACTAGAGGTACTGCAGAGTTTTTCCACACCACTGTAATGACTCTGTTTGTAATGAGCATTCCCAGCTGCACTGTTGCTATAGCTAAGCTTTGTCTCCAGCCCTGGTTTTTCATTTCCAAGCAGTGGTAGGACTTGGAACACCTTTGTGAAACTCAGCTGTCCCAATCCTAAAGGGAAAAGCAAGCAACATTATCTTTCCTATCTCCCCACATCCTTTGATATCTCTTTCCACATCTCTGAAAACATTGACATTTAACAAAGGTGGGCATATTCTCATTTCCACAGGGGGCATTAAGACTCTGCAATCAGTGTGTAATAGCATATCACCACTGAGGGACACCAGGGGCATTTCCAGTGGATCCTTCTGTTCCAAAGACAGCTAAGACTGCCAGGGGAGAATGCCTTTTTGCAGTGATGAGGCTCTGAAGAGGCTGGGGTCTTGACAATTTTCAGACCAGAAATGGAAGGCAAAGAGCAAGAAATGCTAATGATCCTCCAGGGTTTATAGACCTTCTGCTCCTATTGAGTGCTGAGAGATTATTTTGCCCTTCACACATCCTGCTCTAACCTTGTCAGAGCCCAATGGAAATTTGTTAAAGGGTCTCTGTTTAACTTGGAATTCCTTCAAGTTAGTCTGGCCTTTTACCAAGTACACTGGCCCATCAGACCCCCTCTTGTGTGTGCCACAGCATTGTGAAAGGACTACATGGCTGATTTATAGCTGCCTTTTATTAGGCTTGGGGAAGAGAGGGGGATCTGAGCAAGGAAAATGCACCAAGTTCTGTTACACCAAGTTCTGAGAAAGCCAAAATGTAGCATGCACATGAATAATATAAGATAGGCTATAGTCTTCCTCTTATTTTGCAGACACAACAGAATAACTCTTTAAAAACTTGGTAAAACCAAGCAGGTTTTAGAAAGGAGCTGCAGCCCATCTATATTTACATCGGGAAGGGGGGACAGCTGAGCAGTGTGAACCTCTTTGGGTAGCTCCAAATATCTACAGAGGCACACACACACACAATGCCTGTGCAAAGGCTCCAGGCATGGTGGGAAACACTGCAGCACTGCAAGGACTGCACAGGAGCGCCAGCATGTGCATGGCTTCATTTCAAATCAAACACGGACAGTATTTGTTGTTCTTAGCTCGTTTCTTAGCACTCAGGAAATCAAATGCCATGCTATTCTTCCCTTCTATGCTGGGCTAGTTGTCATTGGAGTGCTATCTGTTAGGAAATTTTAATAGGGTTTCTTTTCTTAACAAACTTTATCTTTTCCAAGAAATAACTTCAGTGGCTTCGAACGAGTTGCTGTAAAAGCTTATCTGCTTGATAAATATTTGTGAAGTTTGATAGACCTTGGAGAACTGACAAGCCTGTGGAAGCCTTTATACTGGGTTTCAGTGGGAACATGCTCTGATCCAACACACACTGCCAGATTTCACACCAGACAGCTAAGACTGGATAGAGAAAAACAAAAGTAAAAGAAAAAGCTTTCTAATAAAAATAATCAGCTGTTTGTAACATACAGATGAACTCTGGATTTACCCCTAATCTGCCATCATTCCTTTAAACTCTTAAATCACAACTAAAATTACTGTGTCTTCTCTGTAACCCTTCCATATGTCATTTAGGTCTGTTGCCTCTGTGCTGGTTATTTAAGCTTACTTTGGCATGTCTTTCCCCATGATAACATTTTTATTGAGAGCCCAGCATAGCAGGAGTTTTGATCTCCTTGTGCCAGTTACATAACTCCTCTCCCCTTACCAGGAATTTAGGACACAGGCATACACTGCCCCGGATCCGCCTCACAAAGGAGAACTTGATTCCCTATAGAGAAGTGAAAAAACCCCAGTGTTATTGAAGATAAAACATGCAGATAGTTCTATTCTTCTGAGGATGCTTGACTGGCATAGCTAAGGCCCTTTCACGACATAAAATTAAAATAGACTGGAGGTGAGCAAGTTTCTTTGCTACCCACTCCCTTTTGCCACCTCTGCTGATTTGTGATTAGACTTTCCTCATGAAACTTTACTTTTGCTAGAGAATTTACACAAAACTTTGAGAGAGAGATAAGAACAGATGCTGCTTCTGAAGAATCAGCCTCAGACTCAAACCCCAGCGGTGTCAAAACTGAGACTACCCAGCCCTGAGTGGAGCGGCAGGTGCAAATGCCCTTTACAACTATGGCCTCCAAAGCCACACCCCTGCCCAGCCACCCAGCTGGCTGAGGGCAAATACTCTCAGGCCTCCAGAGAGGTCCAGAGCTCAGGACAGGGCTTCTCCCTTCTCTAGTGAGAAAGTCTGCCTGAGACAGCAGGCTTAGACACTGTGGTGACCAACAAACGGCATTGCAAAGTCTGGTGTCGGACATCAAGATTTTATGGATTGCTGTAATTAAAACAGGTTCATTTCCAGGTACCTCATTGCAATGTTCCATTAGAAACTGATAATCCAAAGATCTCAGCTTTTGTGGTTAGATCACACCTCAAGGTCACCAACACCTTGCCTCAGACCTCTGCTGGGAAGCAAGCACTGAGCAGAGTTCCTGAAACAGCAGCAGAATCTTTACTTACAGGGTGGACATGCAGCTGATGACTGCATAGAATGCTCAGGAAGAGCTCATTTCTGACCCAGTGGTTTCAAAATAAGGAAAACTGTAATCAGGCCCAAGACGTGACTTTGATCCAGCATCAGTATTTTTGTTGCAGGAAGCAGGTTATTGTTACAATCAGCATTTGAATACACTGTCTTTTGGGGCATAAAACATCGTGTACGAAGGGTCCATTTAACATTGAGCTTTGCACACCTGGTCACACACAAACCCTTTTATGGGACCTTACATGAAACAGAAGCATCACAACTTTTATGCCCAAGGCAGCACACCTCACGTTTCCCCTTGGACTTCGGTCCAATCTTTAATAAAGATGCCTCACTGAGGCTGCTTTGAAGTCACTGCATCGCAGGCTTTTCCCACACTGCTGGAATAAAATGGCCTGTGAGATCTGGGAGCAAGTTCAGGGGAGGGAAGCATCCAAGTTCTTTTTGGTTTACTTTGTAAAATGTGATGATCTGCTTTTAGGCAGGCAAGCCAAAAGGATTCAGTCATTGTCCAGTAAAGCTTTCAAGCAGGAATAGCCAGGAAATCGGTTCAAAAAGGAACAAACAATCAAACAAACACTTCTGGGACTCTCCAGCCCTAAAGCAAGGTCGAGTTTATGCTCCAAATGCCTTTTTTTTTCCTCTCTCTTTTTTTTTCTTTTTTTTTTCCCCGAACAGTATCTCGGCGAGAAGAAGTGGACAGTGGACATTTATACGCACCTTTGGCTTTACTCAGATGACTTCCCCTGAAGTCACCACCTTCTTCCTTTGTATGTATGTTTGGTTACTACTGATGATGTGTTAATATGGGACATATTCATCTCATTTGCTTTCTGATCTGTCTCTGGAGAAGCAGATGCTGTGCATGCTACTCCATCCAGGGTAACAGTACCACAGGACTGCTGGGCCCTGTCCGTAAGCACCACACAGTGGCGGCAGTGACACCACAGGCATGACAACTGACAAAGGTGAGGTCATGATGAGTTTCCCAAAACAAGCCCTCAACAAGCTGGTGCTCAGGCTGCCCCAGAGACTTCCTAATGCTCATGGTGAGCCAGGTGAGCAGGCAGCCCCTCTGGCATGAGAAAGAAGTGAAAAATTCAGTGTCTGCTTCTGACACAGATGCTCACAGACAGACTTTTATGTGCTTAGACGAGATTTCCCTTTAGGACTGGGGTGTGCTGGAGTCGTTGCCCTGCAGCTTTTTTCAGAACACTGTGGGAGAAGAAATGCAGATGTATTTCTGGAAATTACACAGTGATCAGGACATCTGGAATATCTTCCACCCAGGCAGCACAGCCGCTGGCTTCAGCCACTTCCGTTTTATTTCAGCTCCAGCAACATGGTTCAGCAGTGCTGTAACAGCATTGAACCTGTCACTGCCACCATGGTGCTGCTGCAGCCACCCAGGGAACCAGGCAGGCTCTGGGGTCAATGGCTGCTTCCAGGGGAGAACAGCACAGCCACACCAGAGGGGATGTGCCCATGTACAGCTGCTGGAACCATAAACACAGGGTTTGAAGCTCTGGTTCTGGGGAACACATATCCACATCTGGCTCATCTCAAAGCTGTTATCTGTTGGATCTATTTTCTCTAGTCAGCAGGAGGGAAAAGTAGTGACTTTTTTTTACTATTTCATAGTTAAAATCCTGTGGCTCAGAAGTGCTGCTGGGACAGCTTTGAAGCCCAAAACACTCATCCATCAGCCACAGGACAAGCAACAATCTTCAAAAGCAATAAGAGCTTGAAATCCCGAGGCAGTGACAGTTGTCACATAGCTGAATAGCCTTGACCCACAATCCAAGGTCCTGGAGAGTAGCTTGATGACAGAAGCCATTTTTATATGAACTGGTCTTGTACTTTCCACATCCCACATTTCAATTTTCATAGGTATCCTAGAGTCAAAGCAAGAATTCTCCAGACAATATCAAGATGCAGTGGTGGCAGCACACAGTATTGTCAGTGCCAGGAAGAACTTGCAACAGCCCAGCCTCACTAGCAAAGGTATCATTCAGACCTTTTAAAGAAGTGGACAAGGACTAGGCACTTCCCCAAAACAAGGTGAGATATCTCAAACTCAGCTTTAGGCTTCAGAGGGCCAGGTCAGTATGTTCTCTGCAGGCAATGATTCCTCTTTTGAAGGACAGAGTCAGATTTTACAAAGTTGCAGCAAAATTTTCTTAGGGTTCTAACTGATTGGAAAAATTGCCCTGCTAGGGGCTGCTCAGCAGGAAAGCAAACATCACAAGTGGGCTGTTTTCCATCCCTTTAGATCTTTTAACATTTCAGTAGCAGTGTCAGTAGGGAACAGGAAATCTCAGAAGCACTGAAAATAAAAACCCTACAACTCCTTTACTGCAATACACAACTCTGAGTCATCAGCAGTTTTCCCATTCAAATGAGCCCATTGAAACCAGCTGAGATCAGAAGGTCTTTGTCCTGCATCTCATTTACCCATCTGAGTCTCTGCAGGGAAGACAGTCATCTCTCTGTGATTCCACCTCTAGTCAAATCCCCTGTGCCCTACTGAAGGTGACAAAGAGAATATTTTCTGTAACATCCAACCAATAACTGGTACTGGACATTAGGGGTATCACTCAGTTCATAATCTCCCTCTGTTATTCCAATGTAGGTGGAAGCAGGACGTGTTTTGTCCTGCAGTGCTTGAGAAAATGTTCAAATACATGCCTTTTTCTGAGCTTTTCAAAGTTCTCTGCTGTTCTGTTCATTTTTGCCATATAAAGACACGTTTCCTCTAAATGTCTGTGAACACAGGTGGAAAATACAGGCTCTTCCATACATCTATCTGCACCTGATCAAATCTAGACTCAGATTGGGGTGGCTGTGATGCTATTTCTACTGCACTTCAAACGAACAAAGTTTCTCTTCTGTCGGAAAATCATCTCGAGGAAGTGTACTGCAAAATTAGTATCTTGCATACTGCATTCCCAGCAGCCAAGTTTTTGAACAGGAAAAAGTCTAAGTTTTCTGTATGGTTTGACTGCTCAAATTACTTTTATTAATAATTTGTCAGAAGGATTTAGGATAAGCTTCTTGAAGGCATATTGATAATTTTGAACCCAGAACAGCATGCACAAAGCTGCCAAGTAAAAGTTATCCTTTCGGATAATGATATTCATGAGGTCAGCAGAGAACACTAACTCTCAGCACTTTGCTTTGTTTCCACATGATCTCTTCTCCCTGGGGTGTGAGATTAGATTGGGAGAAAAACCAGTTACCTCTCATCTTTCAGTGCTGAATCTCTCAGTGCTGCTGTGAGTCAGCTACACTTTGCAGCAACCTGAAGTCACAGCCAGGGCCCTGGGAGAGGGGAATGAAAGGACTAACCCTGATGAAGTCCCTTGCTCCTTCTTTGCCTCTCTCCTGCATACCCCACCCAACAGGGGTTTATGGCACTCCATCGTTCACAGACACTGGCACTCTGCTCTGGCCATTGCACCCAAGGAGATCAGGGGCCTGGCAGCTTGAAGGCAGAAGGTGGATTGACGTTTTTCCCATGGAAAATGGCCACCAGGTGTGTCCAGTCATGCATGACTGGCAATGGGGTGCTGCCTCCTAAAATCATGGATGTCACAGGATTTCAACTGGACTAAACAACCAGGACTCTGGCTGCCCTAGGAGCCCCAGATGCCACCTCTGAGCTGACCCAGAGACACTGGGGGAATGAGCTTTTCTCCCCATGGAAAATGGCCAGCATTCACATCCAGTTGAATGTGGCTGACGATCATGTGAGATTTCAAGGCACAGAGCTGGGAAGTGCCAGTAGGAACTCTGAGTCCAGTCCTGCCATGTCCTACTTGGAGATTCAGCGTCCTTCACTACACTGCACCAATCGCTGCAACTTCCTGGGAGCCTGAAGTACAACATCAGCTCAGGCATCCATCTGGGACACTCAGCTCATCCTTCTGCAGGACAACCTCATCATTCTGCAGGACAGCCAGCTCATGTGGCAGGCTGGCACATTTGGGATGATGCAACTGGCTCTGCCAGAAGGGCAGAAGAGAAAAGCAGAGGCAGAGACAAGGGTGTTATCTGAATGGCTATTGCCAGAGAGCAGCACCGTGCTCACTGGGGGAGAAGGGAAGAAAGGGAGAGGAAATTGCTAAGCAGGGGAAAATGGAGGTGGAAGAGGAGAAGCAAAGCCTGCTGTTCTGAAGGGGAAAGCAAAGGGCTCACAGTTTTTGTTCAAGGAGAAGGCTCTTGAGTTCCCAGCAGAGGTCAGCTCTGCCAGCCTCCCCCACTGCATCCTACAGGACACAGTCTGCAGCCAGGCATGGCTTTCTGGCAGGCCAGCAAAAGCTCCCCATCATCTACTAGGAGACACCAAAAAATGTGTGAGACTCAGGTAACTGCACAGGCCTTTGAACCTGAGATGCCAGCAGTGCTGGCATCATACATAATGTACATGCATAAAGTGTGAAATATTCATTTTACTCAAACCACAGATGAATATTAAACTCAGATAACAATGCCAGATGGGTGGTGAATAAATTATATTCCCTTAAATGCATCTAAAACAATGTAAAATAAATATTGAAAAAAATTAGCAGACCAAAGATCATGCCAGCGCTGTACAACCTGTTTCATGCTTGCATCAGAGTACAATGAAAAGGTAGGTTAGATTCAATCTAATCACATTTGTTCAGCTTTGCTCCATCCAGGAAGGCTTCAACAGTACAATCTGGAATTCAGTGTGAAAAATTCACTCCTTATTTCCCACACAATCACAGCACAAATTACTCTCCACAGAACGAAAGCATACTGTGTTTGCTCCAGGCCTCCAGGAGACTCCTGTCTCATCTCCCCTGTTAGTCAGCAGTCATTCACATGCCCTCATGATTTGAGGGGGTGGAAACCAATTCCTGTGACTTCTCTTGACACAGGTCACAGAAAAGGCTCATTTTACCACCTTACCTGTGTATGTGGTATGGGCTCTGCAGCTTGCCTGCATTTCAGGAGCAGTGACAGAGTGGTTTGCATCACTGAACTCTGATTCAGTAGAAAACACAAGTGCAAAAGCCTTACCATACAGAGGGATGAACAGCCCCTTCAGAGCTGGGAGGGCATTCAGTTAGCACAGGAAATCTCATTAAATACTCACATTCATAACTACTTTAGCCTTAATTATGTTGATCTTAATTAACTTTCAAATCTAGGCTATTTTAGTTGTCCATGTATGTTGACCACCATTCAACCACTGGGAAATGGGATTTAGGTTTCTTCTTGGTGTACAAACAGGCAACCAAGTTACAGCACAGCAGCTGAGTCACAGTCACTGCTTGTGCTCACACTGGAACCCTTCACAAATGTGACTTCCAACACATGAACACAAATATCTCTCCGTGAGGTTTGAATGAAAGCCTTCCCTCATGGCTGCTGCAGGGTGGGAGTACCTGCAGCATTAGCTCAGCTCTTGGAAATAAACAGAATGTGATCAGGCCTGTAGAATGGACAGAGAAATGACCCCAGTAAATGCCTTGGGATGAAATGACGTGTATGCTCTGTGGAAAGGACATTTGTCCCAGTCAAGCAAAATCAGCTGAAGATCATCAGTTCACCTACAGCTAAAGAAGCCTCTTTTCCATGAAGTGAGGCGTCCGTGTGGCACCCCCCTCTGGCTCACCTCCTCCACTGGAAAGTGGAACACAATCATGAAGGCCATTTGCCATCCTCCCACAGGCTCACATGTGCAGCTCAGCTCACAGCACACCACTGCCAGTGCAGAGCCCTTGTAGGGATGTCCTACCCATGGGAGGAGTGTGCTTCAGTTTCGGTCTTCTGTGCTCTTCTTCAGCACAAAACTCCCACCATCAGTGTGATACACGGGCAGTTTCACTGAAGCAAAGGGTAGTCATTGATCCACACAGACTTTGCTGACCTGCAGCCTGTGCTCAGGCCATGCAGACTGGGGCTTCCACGTAGAAAATCTCTGAGGAAAAAAACCATGTGATCTCATCCTAAAGGATGAGCTCAGATACCATTATATGAAGGGACCAGGAAAATTCTGTAAACTGAAGCATTTTTGGGCAACTCCTCATATGAGCACCAGCATAGCACAAGAGGAGATGTCTCTCTGCCTTCCTCTGAGATAATAGTATAGGTTCCCTCAAATGGTGGAAGCAGTTTAGGTACTGGAAACAAATCTAAAACCCTCTCACATGATAAGTGAAACTCTTGAACTCTCTTGTATAACCTTTATTTTTTCCTTCTTAAAAGAAGATTCATTGACCTGAAAGAAGGATTACTAACTGAAAGACATTAGATTTAGGCTACCAGGCAGAAATCCTTACTAATCTTGGCTAATCTTATGCCTGCTTAAATTCTGCTTTCAGAAGTTTCTGTCCAATCACTCACAAAACAACCTGTATTTGAAGGACAGACTGATGTCATTAATTACCTTTATCCCTCATCATCTCTCTGTCATCTGTCTTAAAGAAAAGCTTAACCCTGCAGTTAAAAGTTTATCATGGACTTGGTAGTTCACAGAGGACAGGGCTGCATGGGAAAGGCAAAGAGCTGCACTGCACTCCTGGGGAGAAGTTTGGTTCCCTGCTCTGCCGCAGACATCAGGTCTCCATCAGCCAAACTTTACAGTGTCTCCATGTCCCTCGAGTGTCCAGGGAGCACACGCTGCCCCACCTGATGGATGCAGGAAGCAGAAGCATTGCAGGGTACAACACTGTTAAAATGATGACAGTCCCAGCCACAGGAGTCCAGAATTCCCACGGGAGCTCTTCCAAGAAAAGAGGACAAAACTCCCCTTCCTTGAACGGGCACTACAAAAACGGTGCTTTTGTGGCCTATTCCACTGCCATCTGGCACAATCCAAGCGCTCAGCAGGGACCTGACAGGATTGAGGTGCCTTTTCCAAGATGAAGACATTCACTTGCTAAAGTACAGCACAAGCTCAGAGGCAGCTCCACCCGCTCTGGCATCCCTCCTGTGCCTGTGCATCATCCCCAGTGCTGAGCAGGGCACGAGCCAGGCCCCACTGCCCCGCTCTGTCCGTGCTCCAGGGCTGACCCTGCGCCCTGGCAGGAGGCAGAGGCAGGGCTGTGCTCCACACCGAGTCTCGCTGTCAGACATAATCACACAGGCAACGCCCTAAATCCCTGTCTGACGTCTCAGCCATTCTGGATGCCGTTAGAGGCAATTTTCTGTCCAGCCGCCAGTTTTAATGGGATGTGCAGTTAAACAGATTCATCCTTTCAGCTTCACTCTGCAGAGCCTTCACTCTCCTGCTGCTTCTGCTCCTGTCCCAGGGAACTGGAGTGCTCTTGGTGTTTCTCTTTTGCAGGCAGGCACATTGCTCAGAGAAGCAGCTCTTGCCAAGAAAAGTGTATAATCTCGAAAGCCACCTGCTCAGCTTTTGTTCTTTGAACCTTACAATCAATTTCCCTTTCCCAGGAGAAGGTACAACTGTTTTCAGTGAAGTAGGAAATAGAGGATTAACGATATGCTATAAAAGCATAGGCAGTCCAAGGGAAAAGGTTAATTTGCCTCTCTGTGGGGGCTCAAACATGTTATGTGGGAAAGCAGAGACAGCCTAGGATCCCCAGTGCTGACTTCCCAAACTTCAGGAAACTGTCCTTGTGCCTACTGCAGTATGTTGCAGATTACCTCATGTTCCCATCAGGCCAGGTTGCAATGTTAGTACCGCACAAAACAAGATGTGGCACTTTAGCTTCCTGACAGGTCTCCATTTCCACCCTGTGACTTTCTCTGTGACTCCTGCTCGGAACAGGAGTGTATGGCATTTGCTACAGGGGGTTCTCTCAGCTGGTCACCCCAAGGCAGAGCCACAGTCCACCTTGGGCCCCAGTGCCTGAGGCAGTGAGCACCAGAGCTGTGGGACTGAAAGCCTTTGTTTTTGCAGATGTGCAAATTCATTTCATGATTCAATCATTTATTATGACAAAACTGTTCTTTGCAAACAGCAGCCACATGCAAACATCTGCCCCTCTGTCTGCAGGGTAGCCTGAATCCCTACCATCTTCCCTGGATTTTCTTGTTCAAAGAACCTGACAAATGACCATAGAGATACATCACGTGACCTTGTACCCTTGTACAAGTGTACCCCTTGTGGCAAGCTGTCACAGCCAGCTGTCTTTTATGCTGATAAAAGTTTGGTTTCCCTTTAAGGGTTTCCACTATAAACACTTAGAAGATATGGCATGAAACAGGCACTGTTGGGATAACACTATTCCTCTCCTGAAGTGCACAGCTAAAACAGGTGGGACAAACGGCTGCCTAAAGACACCTATTCAGCACTGACAATAGAGAGGGTTCAGCTGCCCAGGAAAACCTGCCTTGCACAAGGCTGGCAGCCCCATGCCCAGAACTGCAGGCAGTGCTCAGGAGACACCCAGCTCCCCTCAGCAGGCTGAGATGCTGCTGTTTGTGCAGCTACTTTGAGCAGGAGCCCCTCGAGACCTGCTCTTGAGGAGGTCCCAGTGGTTGGAGGGTACCACACAGGGATGCACCTGAGCCTCTCCAGGATATGATGTAGATGATTGTCTGTGCTCTACTCACCTACCAGGAAAAAAAGGCACATCTTACAGCTATCTGCTCCTTTAGGAACTAGGGACACATAAGCTGTATTCTCCTTGCTGGACAGCTGGAATCCAGAGGCCCTAAGGTGTAAAGCTACCCCAAAAAAATTCCTCACCAGGCCTAAGCCTCTTTCCTATACACATCATTAATAAATACTATTCACTCAATTTTCACATCCAAATTCACACAAATAATGAGAGAAATCAAAACTGATACCATTCTGTCTTCATTAATGCCATCATCTGACTCCACACTGAGACTTTCATCTATCCTTAATTTGATCCCTGGTAGAAACATTTCTCCTGTGGATATTTTTGTTCATTTGATGGTAATTATGACCTTTAAGCATTAACAAAAAAAAAAAAAAAAAAACCCCAGGCAACAGCCTCCATGCACAAGGAGTGTGACAGACCACAGTGTCAGTTTTCCCATATCTCCCCAAGACCTGGAGGGGGCAGTTCCAACTGAACCACAGCTACTGGTTAATTGCAATCACCTTGTTCAGAAATATCAAGTTGGAATCAGTAACCAAAAAAGACACACCTGGGTTTGCCGATTCCTCCAGCCTGTTGGATTGCAGGCAGTCACTTGTGCACATCCTGCCTCTGCTCAGACCCTAAATACCAAAGCAGACTTTCCAGAAACACATTTTCTGCTTGCCCTAAGGGGCATGTGCCTCAAAGCAAGTCCAAGACAACCTCAAACACAGTTTTCAAACCTGAGCCAGTCTTATGGGGTCAGCATTTTTGGTTTACTCTGATGACAATTCAATTCTGCACTCAATTGCTTCCAAAATGTTTCAGCTGATCTGACCAAGGGGTACCCTGCCACATCATCAGCTGCCTGTTGCTGTACACCTCTAGATGGTTTTCTTGGCCAATGCATGCAATCCTTCCAAGTAACTCTGTTTCCACACCACAGTCTAATGGCAGTCCTGAACAGTGCTGCCATCCTCTCCCTCAGGAGTTGGGACACCACAC
The DNA here is from genome assembly GCA_008694505.1 of Cyanoderma ruficeps. Lineage (NCBI taxonomy): Eukaryota > Metazoa > Chordata > Aves > Passeriformes > Timaliidae > Cyanoderma > Cyanoderma ruficeps. The sequence continues at coordinate 25,846,556 of VZDJ01000594.1, forward strand.
TGCTTGTCTTGGCAAGGCAGTGGGAAGCTGGGATGGGTCTCACCAGGAATCAGCAGAGCAGTTTGTGGGGATAACCAGCTACTTGCAGACAAGACACCAGCAAAATGTAGTCAGAGCATGAACAGGTGAAATTATAGCTTGGCTTTGGCAGGAGCTGAGCCCCCTCATGCTATGGTTGATCTGAGCCTCCTAGAAAACAGTCTCCCCAGAGGGAGCAGCCCCACAGTGAGCTCCTACCTGCCTGAGGCAGCCCCACACATCTCAGAGAAGGGTCCCCTGTGGCCATGGGCTGGGTGCTCACTGGCCCTGCCCAAAAGCATTTCCTTCTTGCTGCTCAGATTCCATAAAAACTGAGTCCATCAAGGAGCACAAAGAAAAGGAGCAAAGCAGATGTCCAAGGGGGTGTTGGTAGTGGAGCTCAGCTCTAGCTGTGCTGCCCTGGCTTTGGAAACACCTTGTGCAGGAAGGCTGCTGCAAACCAGCAGAGCACAGCTGAGTCAGGGCTAGTGAATCCTTAAGGCAGAGCACATCAACACCAGCAAGCAATGGACTTGCCAATACTGGTGTGTTCTTCAATGCTTTGTTTCTGCCCCTCCAGCACACTATCTTTGCACCTTGGGAGGACCCAGCAGTGAAGCACAGCAGCAACCCATACAAACCCTGTTTGCCAGGTGCAGGAGGCAGTGGCAGCACTTGGCTTCTCCCCCATGCAGGGCACACTAATGTTGCAACTGCAAAGCTCCCCTCTCCATCCATCAGCATCATAAATAATCACAGCAGCTCCTGCTGTCTGAACCATCATTTCTATCTTATTTGTAACTGCATTATGTGTAGATGGTTCATCAGACACTGAGGAAGCGTACAAATGATTCATCTCTATCCTCCTTTCTCCCCATACATGCTTCCAAACAAGCCAGATTAATCCTCCTTCTCCCACCTCAGTAAAGCATGGGTCAGGGATGGGACAAATTGCCATAGCACCTCCAGCCCTCACTGAGGTCTGTGCAAACTTCTGGTGGTGCAAACCAACCCCACAGGTTGCCAAACTGCTCCCTGGCCAAACAGCCCTTTTCCTGCCACTGCAGGGGGGATGATGGCTCCTCCTGGGCTCTCACCCACTGCTCGCCCATGCAAAGCCCTACACTCAACATGCCACCTCCTCTCCAAGCACATTTTTGGTCTCAAGTATCACATTTGCTTCCCAATTCTACTATATTCATGTCTTTCTAAATGAATTAGTCTCTGCTGTGAAACTTGACAGAGAAAAATCTTCTATCATCAATAACTCAAATTTGCCTTTGGAATAATTCATTTTTCTTCCAGTTCCCAGAGGAGGGTGGTGTGGACTGTGCACAACAAACAGCTGTCAAGCACAACACTGTCTCCTGCTCAAGATTTGTCTGCTGAGAATTTGATGTCTGCACGTTGTCTTGGAATTGCTCCATGAATATTTTCTGCAAAAGCAATTTATTCATAAAGTGTTTCAAATAATCAAAAAGAGTGTAACATCCTCATTTAAAACATGACCTGTTTGATCAGGGGCATGTTCACACAGTACTCTCTGTTGCAGAGGAACAGCTGGTGAGACAGCACTTGCATCACATTTCTGGCCGGGTTAGTCACATCTTGGTTACTGAACTGATAAAACCCTCAACATCACTTCAAAAAGGAAACATTTTTTCAGGAACTTGTTGTGGAAGGCAAATGCAAGACTGCTCAGCCTGAGACTGTGCAAAGGCAACCTGCCAGGACCGTGCCAGCACAGTCTCAGAGAGCACTCACGCTTTGGACCCATGAAAGGCATCCCAGCAGTGCTCCCCAGCTGCCTTTTGCCTGGTGTGGCATTTGGAGACAGCTTCACTGGTACAATGTTATGGAAGCCAATGGATTTTCCTGCCTACCTAGGGCAGGGAGAGGGGCCAAAAAGAACCAAACACTGGTTTTATTGAAAGTGTACTTCACCTACTTCTGCTCACATGAGCCAGGGCCACCATGCTCAGCCCCACAGCAAGAGGTGGAGACCTGAAGACACTGCTCCTGTGACCCCCTCACCTTTTCTTTTCTGAAGCTTCCTGAGTCAGTCCCCTGCCTGAGGCTGCTGTCTATCCCTGTAGGAGTGGGACTGACTCCAAGAAGGCTATGACCTAATGTTTTAGTCTGAACAGAGAGGTGGAAGAGATGGAATAGCATACAGGAAAGCGCTCTCTATGCTTGCAATTATCTGATAATCTATTTTGGGAGACAAATCTCAGAAAGAGGAACAAAACTTTCACCTTCTTTACACTGGAAAGCTGCATTATCCCTTTAAAAACAGGGAACTAAATACATGAAAAATTATACAGAAAGCAGCAGAACAGCAAGTTTCATGCCCAGTTCAGGAAAGGGAGGGGAAAGGGATCAGGTGCTGCTGGTCATGCCAGCACATGAAATTTGGTAAAAACTATTCCTGCTGATTTAAGACTAATCAGGTCTGTGAACAACTGGAGTAATTCAGCCTCTTCCCATGCTTCATGGCTGGATTCCTTCATGCATGTACATAAGCAGCAACATCCAAGTGAAACCTCTGCATCCATCTTTTTCTCCTGGCCCCCAGCATCCCCCTCACAGGTACATGATACACTGTAGCCCTGTGCCCCACGGAAAGTGCTGCTGGGGCCTCTGAGCTGTCTGCCCCATCCTTGCTTGGGAAACCTGCAGGAATTTAACACCTTTGAGGCGGCTGCCCCTCTGCCACACTTGACCAAAGGTGCAGTTTGGTAGGGGTCAGACACACAAGCACGTGGACAAGACATCCCTGATCCCTGGAGGAAGCGAGGCCCTTGGGAGTGGTGACTGTGTGCTGCCTCACCTGTGTTCAGCAGCAGTGGAAGGATTTGGCAGACATTGGTGTTACAGTGCCTGGTTGTTCCCCTGAGAGCAAGAGCAAACTCAAAGGTTGTCCAGAAATGTGTAATTGATCTGTGCCTGGGAAGGAAAACATCACCAGTCTTATCTTACAGTTTAGAGAATGACAAAGAGAAAACAAACACTGTAAAGATGGAGGACTCAGTGGTAGAGAGAACCCAGGTAGATTCACTTCTGTGCTCCCTTCTGGCAGACAGCTCCACACACCAGTCCCTGGGAGGTTCTCCAATTTCTAGTTGTTCCACTACACTGTAAACAACTGCAAATGCCTGTAACACCTTCCTGACATAACTTCCATAGAAGTGATACAGATAATAGTCATCCATTCATGTGGGACATCAAATTGTACCAGCAGAGGGCCCAGACAAGGCTGTTGTTCCATTGCAAGAAGCCAGGCATGCCATGAAACACTTCCCAAAAAGGCCAGGCACTCAGTCCTCTGTGTGTGTTTGTTGCTGATGCAGGATATGATTTTTCCATGTGTTGTCCCTCAAGGCTGAATTTTTATTACACCAACTGCCACTTTATCATTCACTTCCACTCCCAGCGACTTCAAAAGAGCTCAGAGCAAGGTGAGATGAGCTTTTGCTGCCAGCCTCTCCCTTGGTGCAGGAAGAAGGGTGGAGCTGCTCCAGCTGCAGGGTTCTGGGGTGCCAGCACCAGGAATAGTCCCAACTGCCTGAAGCAATCCAGAGAGCTCCTAATTCTCTGCTCCTGTATTTTGGCACAGAATGCATGGCCATGGCACAGGACATGATATGAATGCTAAACATGGCATGAAAGGTGTGTGTTCATGCTATGGGATTTCCATCCACCCATTTCCATCGGGTTCTCCTAATGCATCCCAAGTGGGAGCTGTGTGGTACCCCCTGTACATGTGAGCACAGCAAGCAAGCTCTTCTCTCTGTAATTTCATGTTTGTTTGTTACTAACATCAGAGAAGGTATTTTGCCAGGAGTTCCTGTACAGACATTAGGAGAGCCTTTTAGATTGAGAAAATCAAGATATTTCTAGATTTAAATGAAGCACCGAGAGACAAGCCACTCGTCCTTCCTGAAGCAATCTCTCCCTTCTGAGAGGGATGCTTTCCAAAGGCTGATCCTTTGCAGTGATGGTGCTGGGGTGATGGTTTCCATCATCCCTAACTGTAAGTTGTGAAGGCCAAGTGTTGTTTTTGTACCAACATAACCCAAGAGGGCGGAACATGAACCTGCACACTTACACTGCTGATGTGGGCTTTATGCCTTGCCTGAAACACGAAAGGCACTTCTCCAGACCTCAGTGAAGTCTGAACACACACTCATAAGCTAATGGAGAGATAAACAGACCGTTTAGGGCCAGATCTGAACAAGTATGGCAAATTTTACTGAAATAGCATTTAAGGCACCTGAGTTACAACCTTCGTAATAACACAGCTGCTGTTAGAGCAGGACCTTCTCTGAAGCAACTTACCCACTCTAACCCAACTTTTTCAGGATCATGTGTTAAATCACTGCAAAATCATGGGTCAAAGTTGTTTCATAGCTTTACTCTCTCAGTAATGTGCAACATGAACATAATAGTGTTATTAAGAAGTCAAAAATAACTTAACACAATAGCTATATAAGATTTTCCAATGATCAAACCTTCCACAATTACTTTTTGTTAAGTTCAGAAAATTAGCATATTTGTTAATCAAATTAATTTAAAAAGTAGCTTTTAAAAATAAAAGCAATGCTTTAAATAAATATAGTCTTTTTTATAACCATAAAACACTTAGTCCTGTTAAAGGTAACACAAATACTCCACTCAAGCACAGTACTTAAACGATTGAAATGAATGCTGTGAGCACACGTGGGCCGGACACCGGGAGGGATGAGGATGCATTGCTTCGGGACATTCTCTGTCTCCTTTCTACAGTGGCACAAAGAGGCAGCCAACTCTCACAACTACCCCAAACACCTGGTATGTGTCAGGATATTTGTAGCTGCTGCACAAAAATTCTGGCATCCTGTTTTTCCCTAAGCTATTTCTCTACACTACACCTGTAGCGGTTCTTCAGCCCTGTTTTTAAATCTCTAGCACAGCATGATTTTAACCACAAAAACGTAAGGCCAGAGCCTGCTTGCTTCATTCAGCTGACTCCAACATCTATGCAGAAGGTGGCAAGCAAGGTCTGACCTCTCACATGTCTTGCACTAAAGCTCACATTTTGTGAAATCTGGAAAACCTTCCTTTTAATACTGGCACCACCGGGTGTTTCAGAACGGCCTGAAGGTCACCTTCAGAGTTCAGGACCACCAAAGGGTATTCACAGCTCTCCCCATAATTACAGGGCTGACTAGCTATGATCATTACTACTCAGGTTAATGCCTATCAGCAAAGACTGATCTGCCTTGCAGATCTACAAGATAGCAATGTTTTGCTGGAATAAACTAAATTAGCTAGTTCTTAGGTTAGTATGTGTTGTCTGGGTGTACCCTGAAGAGCAATTTGCTAAATTCAGCAAAAAATACACCTCAAATCTACTGATAATCTACCTAGAAACTTTCACCATTTAATATCCCGTTTACTCGTCTCTAACTGTTCACTAAAAATCCTTCAGGGTCTGCAGCAAACCACCAGTTTTGTCCTCACAAAAACATCTGTCAGTGATATTTGTTGTGTTGTGTTTTGTTTGTTTGTTTAAACAACATAACAATAATGTAACCTATAAGTAAAATGATAAAAGCTGGAGAGTAAAATAAAGCCCAAAACTGATACAAGTGCTCAAAATTTGTTTTGATCTTTAGAATGAGCAGGCCTATTGAAAGATGACAAAGGAATAAATTAGCAAATGGCTAATGTAATGCATGAAAGGGTGTCTACAGGATTTGCATGTGCACACACACANCACACACACACACACACACACTTGCATACAGACAGCTTGGCTTCATTAGAAATCTCACTACCAGAGTTTAACTTGGATAAATTAACTGCATTAAAATACTGACATTGTGAGGATTTTAATACTATCACACCCTGTAGAGGGCACTCCTGTGTGAATTTTTAAATGCTTTAAAAAAATAGTTTAGAGTTATTGAAATCTGTGACAAATGCAGCAGCTCTGCCTCTCCTCACAGCCTCCCATTCTCATCTCCAGTATCCTTCTCCTGTATTGCCTCCAGGCACCGTTTTGCCTTGGCATCCGCCTGCCCGCTCCCAGTTTTGCTCAGTCCGCATGACAGGCACGCCAGCTGGATCTGCTTCATGTTCTCCAGGGCTTCGTTCTTGGCGTTCTTCAGGAGATCTCCTTGGCCCTGGGGATGCACAGACATGCAGGAGAGAGTCAGGGATTGCACACATTGCTCAGGACCAAAAGCAGCAATACTGCTCCTGTGTCCCTACAGGTCCCAGGTCCCGTCTCAAATCATCTCTGCCCCCTGGAAATGGGACCGAAACCCCTCCTGCAGCTTGGTGCCAGCACGGTGAGGAAGGCAGCAGCCAGCACTGGGCAGGGTGGGACAGGCACCAGACTCCCCCCACTTCCATGTCACCACCCTTGGGAGGTGATTTCAGCCTGAACTGAAGGAGGCTGAGGGAGAAGGCATTGCCTCTTCCACAGTCAACAGCAAAGTCCTGCCAGGGCCCAGGCAGTGATGGCACATGGCACCCCTCTCCCTATGCCACTGCTCCCGCCCTGCTCCCTGACATCAGATCCCACACGGCAATGAGTGTGTGTTCCCAGGCAGGGGCCCCTTAGGGGCTGAGAGACCTTGATAACCCACCCCTCCTTGCACCTGGATTTGAAATCCAGCCTTGGGCCCTCCTTGAGCAGAGCAGGCCAAGCTGTAGCCATATGAAACCCATTATCCCATAGCACTCCAGTGAATCCTGAACCATATTGTTTGGGACCTTCAAGAAGGCAAATGGGAATGAGACTTCATGAACAACACGCTGCTTCTGTATCTTCTCAGAGCATGTAAACATGAGGTGACTAACAGATGTCAATCCAATTTGTAACCATCAGGAAAAATGTGTTACATGCAATTTGTATTAAGGAGTTGGGGTTCAGAAATGCCAAAATGAATATTTATGCAATATTGATATCTCAAGTGCCGTGAAGCGACAAGATTCTGGAGCTACAGGATACAAATAAATAAAAGCCAGGAGATGCATCTGGTTTTTAAAATTCAGTACCAGTAAGAACTTGAGCTCCTTTTCTCCTAATGTCACCCCAAGTACAGCTTGAAGTACAGCACATGCTGCAGCTGGTCACACTCATATTCATAAGGAATATCTCCACTGACTGAAATGTCACTTTCAGATCTCTGCCACCCAACCTGATCTCCTGCAAATCACAGGTACTCTGATGGGCCTCCAGGATACAACAGACACCACAGTAGGACCTTGGGCTCACTGGAGGGGCAACTGACCACTTGCCCCTTCTGAGTTCTCAAAACAAATCAGATGTGTTGGATGAGTCACAGTGCGACACCTTCCAGCAGTGGGAACATCTCTGCTCTCCCTTTTCCCAGAGCTAAGAGGAAGGATTTATCCTACACCGATGAGCGCAGTTCCTTTTTTGCCAGCGCCTGGCACTGGGCTCACAGGGCCTGAGCCCCTGTACACAGTGTTCACAACCAAGAAACAATGGTGGCTTGCAAGGCTGCAGCACTGGTAAACACCACGTGGGACACCACGTCATCCAGGGACAGCAGCCTGTGCCTGAGAACGTGATTGCCTCATCTCCTGGTGTCACAGATTTGTCCCTGCTGAACGATGCAAATCACCATCCAGATGCTGGGAATACAACTCAGTGTGAGAATAACAAAAAGCACTGGGACTGCGTGAGCAACTCTGTGCTATTTGCTACGAAGCTCTTTTGAAGGGATTTGTGTCTCGGCAGCATGACAGTTAGGAGAATACACAGACAAAGAGCTTGGGATCCAGTCAGCAGGCACGGTGTGAAAAAACAAAACAAGAATAATTTATGCAGCAGATATTTCTCGTAGCTGTGAGCTTGCTTTTATGTCAGAGGTTTTGCTTATGGTTAGAGACAGCAGGCAGGAATTGAAGAGCCCCAGAGCTGCCTGGAGCACCTGGCCCACATTGGTGTCTCTCCCTGTCTGCAAATGGCACAGGAATAGTGCCAGTGCTGTAGTGACAGGAACAACACCACCACATAAACAAAGTACATATCATTAACTACAGAGTAATGTTATCAGAATGGGTGTGTCTCCTCAATACATCTGCATAAATGCAGTTTTAAATAGTTCGGGTTTAGGATGAAATACCCCTGGCACACAGGACAAAAGACACTAAAGACTTCACCATCAGACAGGGAAGAATCAGTGTGACCATGCTTTGCAGCCCTAACTTTTCTAAGCCAAAACCTGGCACCGTGTGTTCATGCCCAAGAACAGAAAAATTCCCTTAGTGCAAGAAGCAACCCCTCTCCAGCCTGAGGGCAAAGCTTGGAAATGTTTCTCAGGGCAGCCCACAAACTGTGTTTGTCCAGGGACTGAGACTCGCATGGACAGATTATTTGGGATTAGATGGACTGCATGGACAGCCTGAGCCTGCCCTGCCAAGGCTCACATCCCAACTCCCCAGAAGCCAAAGGACTTCATACCCCACGCTGAAATGCCAAGCCACCTTCTCTCCCTTATACATATTCTGATCTCACATTTGAGTAACCAGGCAATTCAGATTACAGATTTTGTCTGAGGCAATGCACAACATGTCTTCAGGTTCCAAAAAGAAACACACGCCTCCTGAGCATACTTCCAATATTTTGAAGACATTCTTATTTTATAGTGATCTAAAAACAGAAGTGGACTTACCAAAATAGTGCAACTCCATTCATGGACAGACCAATTGATTTATGTCTTAGTCTCCTTGTGTTTTTTATTTTTAAACAGCTGGTTCATTTGAGCAAGACGAAGAAGCAAAAATTATTTTGAATCATCTGTCATGAGAAAATTAACGACAAACTAGCCCTCTCTGACAGAGCTGTCATAATTCTAGAGACACCATTGAAAAAAAAATCTGTGTGCATGCTCCGTTTGAAAAGCCATCTGTTTGCTTTGAAAAACTGGCTGTGAGCATAATCCACTTAAGAAGAATGTCAGCAAAATTGTGTCAACACTTTAACAAACTAAATACTGGATAGAAGCTAGAGTAAACTTTACAAGCATGATTGCATTGAAATAACCTTCACAAACCAGTCATTATGATCATCTCTGTGCACAGAACCCTCCTGCTTGCCCTTACAAACAAAGCATCTCTCTTTCAGACAAGGAGAGACCGTGACAGTCCACTTCAGCACCTATCCATCTATCTCCCTTCTCCTATTGGTATCATCAGCCTTCCTGAAAAGAAATACTTGTGAGAAAGTTTAAACTCAGCATTTGGCAGGACAGTGAATTAAGCCAGAAGAGTTCTAATCAAGTGTTCTAACAAGAACTGATCAAGGGGTCCATTTTCATTTAGGGAACATTAAAAGTCAGGTTTCATACACCTAACTACAGCTAACTGCAGAGCCTCAGCACAAATTAACATTACAGGACAAATAACGCAGCTTGTCAAGCAATGGGAAGATTATCAGCCTTTACCTTGACAGGTTAATACTGCTTAGAAAACCCATAATCCGACACGGTTTTAAAATATTGTTCAGTTTCCGTGAGAAGCCATGAAAGGCTTTAAGAAGCACAAGTGGCTCTAGGCAGACACTGGAAATGGCTACAGATGGGACAAATTCCACACAGTAATAGATTCAGTTGTTTTTTTCCAAATCAAATACCAAAGTTTTTATGAGTCAAGATGGCAGCTCTATGTACAACAGCAACGCACTCTGGGGCTGGGGAAAACAAAACCTGGGTGAGGTTACATTAGTGGCACCATCTTGTTCAACTCCACAATATTATTTCTTTTATATACGTTGCACGTATATTTCTACATAAATATAAATATATGGGCACATATTCTAATAATTCCTGTTTCTCTGCTTTCTAGGGAACACCCTGCAACATACAGGCCAGGCTGTGGGCTCCCCCAGGACTGGGGAGCCAGGCTATGGCAGTGGCAGCCCCCCAGCCTCTGTGCTGGCAGCTCCCACAGCAGCACCAGGGGCTGCAGGAGGACCCTGAAGGCCAAGACTGGGCCCATGCAGGAGTGAACTGCACTGGCAGGTGCCCCACACGAGCACCTTGCCCTGCTCCTGGTGAAGCAGAAAATCCCACACTGAGCAATGGGGCTTTCCTGGGTTCCAAACTGGCCGTGTTTCCAGTGAGGCTGAAGCAGTAGCTGTGAAAGCCGTTTTCTAATCTGCTGCTTGCTAAAGCAGACAGTTGCTTATCTCCTGAGCAGACACATTCTCTGACAGCACATTATGGGAGCTTTTCTCTCCAATCCTCAAGGGCTGAGTAAATACAAACAAATAACAGAGGTCTTAACACCCATCCCACATCATGTTCGTGATATTACTGTTATTTTTTAACTTATTCTCAAAGAATCAAGCTCTTTCATTACTATTTAATCACAAAATAGAATCTCCAGAGGCATCCAGTGGATGCCAGCGGGTGGCTGAAAAAGCCAGACACAGTCAAATGAAACAGCCGCAAGCACCACACCACTCCACATTTCAGAGGCAACACAGGCACGGTAACAGCACTGACAGTCTGTGCCAAGGGACTCCAAAGGCTGGAGAGCTGCTCTCACATTGGGATACTCTGTGGGGAGGCAGCATTTACTGCAAGGGGTGCATTTTCCGACTGTCATAGTAGGACTAATTGTGTTTAATATTAATAAGGAGGCACACAATTAAATGATTGCGTATGGCTTTGGAAATGTAATCTTGGGTAGGAAATAATTAATGAAAAGATTAGACTGTTGTGTTAAACTTATTACAAAAAGCAGATATTTTTCCATGCCTCCTTCAAAGTTAAATGTGGGAACAATTGATTTGAATTTGATTATGATACATTCACATTTCAGAACAGACTACTCCAAAAACACAGTGGTGCTGAATCAATGCAGACTGTAAAAACGCACCCTTTTCATTACTACTGCAGATAGTTTGTCAACAGCTTTGCTTTATTGTCTGTGACAGAGATCATAATGCACATGTTGGCATGAAAAATTACCGTACACAAAGATTAGACACAAAGCTATAATCACTTCTCACACATTTTAAAAATAAAGGATGGCAAAAATGAGTTACACCACAGGAAAAGCAGGGTCCAAATGTTACTTGCCAATTTATCTTTAAACCCTTGCACAGCAGAAATTCATTTCCTGCCAGGAAAATAAAAAGGCCACAAATATAAAAGATGGCACTTAAATGGCATTCCTTGTGCTACTGGTGTATCATTTAAGGTCTGGGTTTTGGGCACAGCTTCTCACTTACCCATTGTAAACCAAATGCAAGAGCTTGTTTCTACCTGGCTGAAACCAGCAACAACTTTGACACTGAGTAAATCAGGCGATCCAGCCGAGTGCTCGCTGGGACCTGAGTCATCACATTTTGCAGGATGTGCTGGTGATTTCAGATATCAAACTGAGCACCTCATTTTGGTATATCAGCATGTTACTGACAGCCAGAGACCTTCTCTCCCATTTCCCCAAGTCAGGTCTAGCAAAAATTTGCATGAAGGAAACAACTGAGAATCAATTATATCACACAGAGAACAGATCTGAGATGTATGGAAAAAGAAAACATCCACCTAGGGAAAGGCAGTCACCATTATATATAAAGTGCTAAATCTCTGTAAGCAAGAGCAGTAAAGCGTAACTACTGTGGAATAGATTATTGTGTGCAGTTTTGACACAAGGTTACATGATAAAAACCAAATTAAAAGATCTAAGGTTGTGACAAGCAACAAGGTCAGAGCTGTAGGGCTGATCTGCTCAATGCACTGTAGCCAGCAGCTGGGACACCCAGGAGAAAAAGGCTGAGGATGATGACAAAGAGGAGGAGATGGAGACTTAACAGGAACAATTCCCTACTAATTCTGTATCTAAGCCAAATTATTCCTCATGTCACCTTTTTTCTTTTCTCTCCATTTACTTCATGAATCAGCCATATGGATGCTGGCTTCAGGCTTTCCTGCCTGTCTCTCACTGCACAGGGGGCTGAGCAGGTAGAAACACAAACTCCTTTTCCCAAGAAAAGCACTGGGAAGCACAGAACCAGCCCTGACTGCTCTGTATGTCCCAATTGTTTTACTCCTTACTCAGGGAAAAAATCCTGGTTTTTGCATGAGCCTCGAAAACAAAACCACACCTGCAAGAAGCACTCAAGGCCTTGAGGGCACTCAGTCCCTCATCAAGACACTCAGCCCTAAGGTGACACATCCCAGGCAGCAGTCTCCTACGGACAAGTGCTTGGACAAGAGCTAAGGAGCAACTATCTCTGCCATTTACAAAGCACAGTGTCTTTTTCAGTACACCAGTTTTAAGGGAGAGAGGACAACACCAGCATTACTCCAGGTGGCTGGGCAAATTCACAAAGTAGCTCTGAAACAATCTGCTCCCATATAAAAGCAGAAAGGTCTCTTAGTAGTTCAAGGGAAAGCCAGCAGGAATCTGGATTATGGCACAGAGTGCAAGTTCATTCAGCCATGGCTTGCCCTAAGCACCCAGCAGGTTCCAAGGGATCAGGCTGGTCCTCTTTGAGACACAAATCTCTCTAGGTGTTCAGATACCGCAGCAAAGGGGCACAGAGGAAGTTAATAAAAATTAATAAATCCATTACAATAAATAGAATGAATAAATAAATAATGAGCAAAGTAAGCAGTAATTAGAACGGCCCCAACTTATAACACAGACCAAATGCTCACCTCACTGATGCCTCAAATGCCATGACACACCATGGGCTGTACACACCCAGGGGATATGTGACTGCAGGTGGGGCATCTGACCCAGGGATGGAGCCTCATTCTAACCATGTAAATGTGGTGTGTTAAAAACAATATTCAGGTTACCTGAAAACCAGTTTCATCTGATTGTAATTACTTTGATTTAAACTCCCAAACTAGACCAATCTGACAGTTGTTCAATATTAGGCCGTCCCACACAAAACCCCAAACTTTGACACTGATTTCACTTGCCATTTGCATCTCACCCCAAAGGTCTGCATTGGAGAGAGTGACCTAAAGGGATTTACAGAGCTGCTCTGCATGAGCCTGGTTAGTTTTCTAGGAGGCTGGTGACAGTTCATTGCACAGCCAAGCAGTCAATCCCAAAGCACGTGGCATGACATAAATGGTTGGGAAGAGGGAACACTGTCTCTGCTGGTATGGCATGGCCTTGAAAAACACCCATACCGTTTCTTGCCTTCTTTTCCAGCTGTTGGAAAGGTGCAGTTAAAATCTAAATGGCTGTGCTGGATACCAAGAGACAGCCCCCACTCCACCACACTGGGCAAGGCTCCCCTGTTATTACAAAACTGCCAGCCCACCACTTGTATGTTCCTGAGTTAGTGACACAGGCAAACACAACGCTGAGAGCAGCCTGGGAGGCAGAAATTAACAAACAAGGAGAACCTCAATGAGAACAGCCAGGCAATTGCCAAAGAAGCAAATACTTAGAAAACCTTCTGATTCTGGCTGCTGGCCTTGCCAGCACGAGGATATCACTGCTTTGTGCAGCCATGGCAACTTAGGAGAGAGGGTCTGTATTTGTAATTCTCTTACAGGATTTGCCTAACGAGACCTACATGGCCAGCTTGCTCTCAGGCTCAGTTGAGTGACCCTCCCAAACCCTCGATCAAAGCCTTACAAGGAATTAACACCAAGAATTTGTCTGAACACCTAAGTGGCAAAAGCACTCATCCTATAGCCCTCCCTAATGATCTTTAAAAAGAGCTCTTCACTGAAATCCAGGGGGTCTTGCAAATCAGTTGCACTGTATGGCTACTAATTTATTCCTTCAAGCAGGCATTTTACATATAAAAAGAGCGGGCTTTTATTTTTATTTTTTAAATAAATGCCTATGCTTCTGTCTCATATGGGTGTTTAAATTAAATTATGTTATATCAGGCTGTCAACAGCAATGAATGTGAACACTGACTGTAACTGTGCTGCAGCAGGAATTTGCTTTCAGAAATAATGCCATTAATGTGATGTTAGCCATGTGCTGAGCAGTTCAGCTGCCTGTGTGTCTCTCAGGCACTACATCAGGCAGACAGTTTGCAAGCACAGCCACAAATGTATGGATTCTTGCTGTCAACCCCTCTATGCCAGGAACCTGCATTTTTTTCTGATGATAAGTTTAAAATCACGTGGTTGGCTGGAAGACCAGGAATGCACAACTAATAGTAAGAAAAGCCCACATCTCTGAAGAAATTGGGGCACTGTTTATTTTTGATACACAGCCATGAAATGAAAACTGAAGCTGTATGTCCAGGCACTTATTTTTTAGTCCTCCTTTCATCACAAAACCCAATTTCTCACAGGTACCAGTACCAGCACTAATTGGAAACTCCAGTAAGGTTCAGAGAGCCCCAGAAAAACAAACAAGGAGAAGAAAGATGAGGCAGAAAGTGCACTTTTTTTTTTTAATTTGATTTTTCTGAGTAAAAGGACCAGCTGCAGTAAAAGAGACATTTTGCAGCTAATGAAAGACCTGTGAAAGGCAACCCCCAAGCAAATCAATCGGCTGGCACCCCTGGCTCCCTGGTGGCCTCTGTGCTGACACTCAGATGCACAGGCTGCAAGCCCACAGTTAACATCAAAATCACGTCCTTCATCGCAGTGTAGCCAGCAAAATGTCCCTTAAGTTCACCAGAACCTGGAAAGGGTTTAATGGCCAACTCTAAGCTGACTCTGTTTTAACTGAAGACAACACTCATCTGTGCTGCTTTGGGTTTTTTTTTGGAGAGAGGGAGGGAGTGTTGCAGCCATGTCACACAGTCACTGCTCTCCTTTGAATTGCTGGAGATACCAGCTAAAAACATACCAAACAGCTGTGCTTAATGCTAACTGAAATAATCTAATCAAGATGAAATCAAATTGTGCCTGTCAGAGCAGAGTGTTTGTGGACAGAGCACCCTCAGCACTGCTCCCACATGCAGCTCCTAAGGTTCTGCTCCTTTCTGCCTGCCACAAGCACTAGTGCCTTAGCAACTATGTGGTTTGCACACCCTGCTGCTGCAGTGGCTGCTGGCCAAAACCACCAGCTGACTGGGCCACGGGAATCTGCAAAAGCCATCCAAGCTCCCTATTCCTACTCCCCCAGATGGGACAAAATGCCCCTCTGCTCCCTTCATGCTAGGAACTGTGGGCAGCCAGTTTCTAACCTGCTCACAGGCAGCACAGGCCACAAACAACTTTATGCTGAAGCAGAAAGCTTTAAGCTGAGACCAAAGCCTCCAAATCACATGAAGGGTTAAGTGCCAAAAGAAAAAAATAGCACAAACCACTGTCTAACTACTAGGAGGGAACAGGCGCTCAGGGAATAGGATCCCTGAGCAAATGCTCTGATTCACCTCACCCTTGTCCAGGGATCAGCCCTGTCATTCTGGTGCCCTGCAGTCAAAGGCAGGTTTTCTGGTGAGACTGGACAGTGGGCTCAGTAAAAGCAGAGCTGAGCCACCCTCTCTGCTCATGTTCTGCCAGCCACTGGTTAATGGGCCTCACATGCTAACATGGCTTGTTTCTCCTGAGAGAATTCCAGCCCTGCCTTCCCAGTGCAGATGTGAAATCAAGTACAAACAGGAGCAGATAGGGTTATTTTTGTAAGCAGAACACTGACTGACCCAGCAGGCAGAGAGCTACTGAAAGGAAGCAGCTGAGAGGGGAGGAGAAAATCAGCAGGGGTCAGAAACAGGCCCTGGTGGAAGTGAGAAACCTTTTTCTGTTTTTAAGGACAGGAATGGAAACACACAGCAAACTGAGCAAGCCAAGCACAAAAATCTGTGATGCAGGATAGGGGTAGTATTCATTTACAAATTCATTGCCCCAAAATGTCAACAAAGGAAACTGAACAAGCATAACTTACAATCCATCACAATTCTGCGCCCCAGAAAATACGTGTGTTTTCAGACAAACTGAACTCAATTTTTAAGTCATTATTTAAGCCATACAGATGGGTGTAATAATACCTCCACAACTACTGGGGAGAAGATGAGTTTAGACTACCCAGCGTCAGACCACTGAGCTACCCTCTGAAGGAATCTGTCCTGCTGCTGCTGGCAGCCTCCAGTCCCAGCCCATTTACCCCACACTGCTGAATTAGGCCACTCAGGTTATCCAACTACCACCATTACCAATGCCTGCAAAGGTAAAAACACTTTTTGGAGTGCTTTTCTGTGGCTCATCTCCCCCCCTCTGCTACAAACACCAGCACCCCTAGGTCACCACCCCATGGAGTGGGAACCCAGGGAACAGAGTGAGAACTCAGCTGCAATTATCACCTCCACTATTACTATTCAGAGCAATCACAGTCTATCAGTCAGGCTCTTGCTGCCAATACCAGACCTATGTTTTATCTGTAACACAGGGGGTACTGCAGAAAAGAGCTACTAAATAGGCATTTTTAACTTACTCCTCTAGGTCTGACTGCTCTCATGTAATAGCCTTTCTGACATCAGAAATGCCATCTTTTCTTTTTCTGATCTAAAAATAAATAGCAGCTGCCTCAGCACATGAATCACAGGTTTTGTCTGTGTTTTTCTCCACAAATGGATCCCACCTGTACCTGGGGAAATGACCCATAAGAAATTGTCCTTTATCTCCCACAGGTTCCATCACCTGACACTTGAAGTCATCTGACCCAGGTAGAAGAAGAGTGCAGCTGTCAAAAATACAAGATTGCAGTTTCCCAACTCATTGTTCCTACAGTAAAGCTTACTTCTACCCACAACTTGGGCCTCTGATTTCCCTACACGCTCCTCTACAAGGTTTTTGAAATTCCTGCTGCATTTAGGGCTTAGGGGGTCTACCATAAGATCTAGGAGAGAATAACTGCAGAGCAAATGCCTGGTCTCACTGAACACCCACAACTTTCACTTTATGCAGTTTGTGGCTTTTCACTGTTCCAGCCCTCCCCACAAACCAATATTTCCAATAACCACACATGTAAACACAGAAATCTTTACTCCACAGCTTTCTATTGCTAGTGGCTCCAGACAACAAAAATGAATCAACACCACCATTGAGTTAAAAAGCATTTTCCTTTAACCACAGCCCTCAGAATATGTAGTGGTGTGGATGAACACTTTTCAATGTCAGGAGGCAGTAACAGAATCTAGAGCGATGCATTGAGACAAGGAAGGTCGTGCCATCACTCCCTGCTGGATTCAGAGCTTTGCTCCCATGACTCATATACTCACAGAAGTACAGAAGAAGTCAAAGGTCCTGGCTAACAACTGCATTATGCACATTCTGATATGTGGAGGGAAGATTTCTATCAATGCTCAGGAGGGAGAAGGTGAGGGCTCGGCATTCACACAGAGATGTGCCAGCCCCCAGCTTCAGCCAGGCACTAGGGCCAGGTACTGCTCCATTATAAAACACACGCCTGGATCTCACTGAGGCCACTGACTGTGCCAGGGAAAACCCAGACACAATCTTAGCAACTGCAGAGGAGGAAGTTCCAATCCAACCAGCAGCTTTCATCGCCTCCTGAGCTTCCCCAAGGAACTATCCTAAATTAGATATCCATTCCCCCACAGGGAGCAGGTTTTGTAGATGCTGGCACGTAATTCACACAACAAAAGGGGCAGTCAGCTTGTCATCATTTGTAAGCTCTGGGAAACTGAATGTGATCTGCTGACAGGAGCTGTAAGGAGCTCCAAGTATAGCACAAGAATAATTTTTAGAAGATGTTAAACCTCTTATCACACACTATTCAAACACAACCATTTCAGGTGAGCACCAGTTACAGCTCCCAGGGAGATTTAACAATAAGCAAATGCTGGGAAAAAAAGCAATGTGCAAGCAATTCTCTCTTAACGTTCCTGCTATGTACAAATCAATGCCCCAGCCTCTTTCTGATCCTAAACAAATTCAGAAAGTAGCTGTGGGTGGAGGCTCCCTCATGGACACCCACCATGGATGCCTTAGAAGCAGAGCCCTCTGCTCCCTGAGGCCTTCAGTGGCATGAATAAACATCCAGGCAAGGCAGTGTGGGCCACTGCCAGCCCAGGAAGGAAAAGGTCTCTCCAAGCCCCTCAGTGAGTGCCAGGCTTTGGGGCAGTGGCCCTGCCTGGGGCATTCACCCAGTGCCACCTGAGGGCCCAGAACAAAGGCTCCCAGCCCTGCAGCACTGCCTGAGCCATGTGGGCAGGGCTGGCAGCTTGGCTTGGGTTACACTGCAATCCAGAACACCTGACACAGGCAGCTGGTCCTTTTCTCTTGCTCTTTGTTAGTACAGCCATTGACAGATAGAAGCAAGAAATGTGTGCATATCTGCAGAAACTCATACTTCCATTACAGCCTTTTTAATTCCTCTGAACAAGGTCCAGGTTGTGTTAATTAACTCCACTGCAAGTACAGCAGGCTTTGATATCCATGTCTCAGATAAAAAACATCACCGTTGCAGGGGAGGGAGGGGGTGGTGGCAGAAGCTGCCTAAGTTCCTATGCCACCTGCTGTTTCTATCTGCACTGTCTCTTCCAGAGAGTGATCAGTAAAAACTGACCCAGTTTTTATACCCAAGCAATCCTCATCTGGTGGGGAACCACCTACATTCATCTACCTTTCCTTCAGGCCACCCCTCCTCTTCCCACTGCCTCCCCTTAATAGTACCAACTTTCCAGCACAGTTCTGCAGTTCTGCCCAAGCACATACATGCAGGAGTAGCTACTTTTCCCCAAAAGATGAGGATCTTCAAGAAACTTGTAACCCTACCTTGCTGATTTTTCAAATGACCTCTTCATAGGTGATAGTCTTGTTGGTGCCCAAAACAGCTTTCAGGTGTATTCCACCTGAACATTATTGATTACTTTTCCAGTTGCAGAGTCTTTGGACCAAATGACACACCCCCTCAGGAGAAGCTGGCCTTCACATCCAGGTGACAAAATCCCTGCCAGGCCAGCAGAGAAGAGTGACGTAAGCAGCACAGACAGGGCTCAGGCTGTGATGGGTCTGCCCCAAAGGCACAAGTACAGCAGTGCCAGGTCCCACACAGCCACCCCAGGGCAAAGGTGGCACAAAACACAGAGGAAGAACTCACAGAAACTGCATCTTGGGGAGGGACAGTGTTAGAGCCATGCAAAGCTCAGTCTAAATCAAGGGTGGGGTTCACAGGTGGTTTGCCCACCACACTGGCATGATTTAGATGATACAACTGGGGCAAGGCAGAGGGAATGGGATTTGAGGCTGAGGAGACAAAACAGTAAAGACTGAGATGACAGTGAGGCACAGAGAGGTACTGGAGTTAGGACAGACAACCAAGCAGAGGGCTTCACTGAGCTGCCAGCCTACACAAGAGAGAGAGCTGGGCATCTATTTTGCCTTTCAAACATCTCGACAAGCTTCCATTTGTGAAGCGACACTAAAAGTGGTTTTCTATGCACAGCACCTCAGTGTGCCAACCCTTGGCTGGGCTCAAAGCCCAGGCTGCTGAGGTGGCCCTGGCACAAGGGGTAGCAGGCACAGTGACCCCACATGCTCCTGGCCCTGTCTCCCACCACAACACAATACATCTCACCCTGCATGCACAGCCAGCAGCTTGGCATCAGATCCACGGCTTTTGGCAATTTGTCACATCACTCAAAATAAAAGACATCAAAGATTGCTCATGATCCATCTCTGGCTTATTTTAGTCAAATTCAAGAACTCAGAAAGGTATCATTCAGGGTTTTTCATACTACCTTTCATTTTTCTAATCTCTTCCTTTTGTGTCACTGTTGTGTTGCACATATATTTGATGGCCCATCTCACCTCCTGTATACATACATGCATGTGTGTTTGCACACGTACAAACCCATCCCAGTGGAACTGAAAGAGTAATATTTAGACCTGAATTGCAGAACTTTGTATTGCAGTAAAAAAAAAAGATCTGTCATACACTTGGGTCCACACTGACTGCAGGAAGGTCTTGTCCCTAAACCCACCATTAGGAGTAGAGTCCTGGTGCTGAAGGAAGAAGAACAAAGTAAGAAAACTGGCAGAAACACACAATTCTGCTCAGATGACTCTGGCCATCAGCTCTTTCCCCAACAGCCAGATGGGTCCCTGGGTCTGCCAGGTACTGGGTATCACCATGGAAAACACTACAGCCTCATACCAAGCACCTTCCATGCCAAATATCTGAGCAGAGCTTAGATCCACAGCAGCTAAATATTCATCAGCAGCAGGAACTACTAAGCTTTTCACAGGCCCTTCCAGTCCTATTTTTTTACCCAAATAGGTGGTAAAGGCTGGAGAAAAGGGAGGAAACTGTGTGTGCTCCCTGGAAGAACAGAAACCATTAATTGGCTTTGTTTCTGCAGGGGTTGTGTGTTGCAGGGAGGTGAGTGCTGCTCCTCACAAGCACCAGCACTGCAGGCAGGCATGTTGAACACCAGCACTGAGTGCAGGCCATGTGGGTCCCTGTGCCCGGACACACAAACACAGACTTTGTCTGATCTGAATGTCTGGACAATCATTCCTTGCCAGTCAGTGAAACATTCCCGCTTTGCCATTATTCAACAAAACCTCAGCAATAACTGATTAACAGGGGACAAAGTCTCTTCTCTTTGTCAGGCTATCCTGGGACTCCATGCCCTACAGAAACACAGAGGATCATGAAGCAGAACATCAAGAGCTGTGAAACCTGGTAATCTTTGCTCTCTGCTTAGTCCCTGCTATTGCCAGCAAATGTTACTTGATGATTTAAGATTGCCTGGGTGGCCTTCACGTATATTTTAAACACAAGCAAATATTTAGCTTGTTCTAAATCCAACTCGTGTGTCGGAATTCTCCTTGACCAAGAAAATGGTGACCTTGTCAAGAAACACCATTAGGGCTTCAAAAACTCACAGGGAACAGCCAGGTACCCAGAGAGGTCATGCTGTACTTGTTGAGACTGCTCCCTACATCCTCCCTGGGGCAATGCTCTGGTACCTTGGCTGAGGGCCAAGAATAACAGGATATTCCAGCTGATTAACCAGAACTCCTGATGGACTGGGATTACACTCCTTTTACCCTAAAATACAGTGTTGAAGCAACTTGAGAAGTTTCCATCACCAGATGCAACTGACAAAATCCACAGAGACTTAAAGAGTCTTAAAGAGCTCTGGTTCCTGCGTTTGGGCTTCAGCAAAACAAACAAAAACCCAAGTATTCACCATTTATGGAGGAGGCCTTTATCAACCAAATCAGCAGAGAACAGCACTCTGCTAGGTACAAGATATGCCTAGTCTGCCTAAGAATCACATGGTTTACAAACCATGGTTCCCTTGGTTTACAAAATACACTGATCAAAACAGCTTGGCATGAGAAGCACAATACACTTACCTCATTACTTTGTAACTCAAGATCATTCAAAGGACTCTCAATCCCCTATTCCAGAAAAATCTTGCAACACCTCCACATACAGAAGAGCCCTGGAGCCTGTTCTGAGAGCCAGGAGCACAGGCTTTGTCCTGGAACCAGCCCTGAAGCTGGGAGCCTTCACTGCACTCACCACTGCATGCAGAGTACACAAAGGATCTGGGAACAAATTGTGCTCCAATGTGGCTCCTCCAGACTCTTTCTCAGATTCAACAAAGAAAATCCTCAATCTATCTCCTCCCTCATCTTTCCCTCTACTTTTAAATTAACTGCTTCAAAGGTTGGTATTTACAGGACTAAACTGATGTTGACTTTGATGGCCCTCTTCACCTTGTCTCTAACACTCTCAGAAAGCCAGCTGTTTTTTTATTAATTTTCTCCTTTTTGTCCTTCAATTCATGTGTAAGAGACCAAGCTGATCTAGTCACTATGTGAACCATGAGAAGACCCCTGCATTTCCTCACGTTTGTAAAATCTGCCACTCAATCACAGACTGACTGTCTCAGATAATCTCTGCTGTAGCTGAGCACGTCTTGGCATAAGGCAGATCCTTCAAAAATATCCAAGGCGCAGTCTTGAGAGGCTTAAAGTTTGAAACACTGCTCTTAGTTCAAAAGTCTAAACTGCATCAGCAAAGCAAATGCAAACAATGTGGGGACTAGAGAGCAGGAAAGGTACTTAGTCTCTCTGGAAAGGGAGCCTGCGGGGTAATCGCATTCAAAATATATTTATGTACATTTGGGTAAGGGCAGACATGAGGTGAGTTGATATGGAATAAAATAGTGAGTCCTGAATTTAAAGGCAGGCATGAAAATTCCAAGCCACACAAACCACTCCTGCCGACTGCTCTTGCTGGACTATCACTGTCAGAAGATGACAGCAAATCACAAGAATGTGTTTCTAAGACACTATGGCTAATATTCCATCTATTTTTGCAGTTTCAGAAATTGAGCACCAACATGCTTAAGTCCACAGAGATATGCTGGGAAAAGGAGGGAGATATGGTATCAGGAATTTTTGGGGGCCAGAGGAAAGCCTAACTGACACTTACAGTGAATAAAATATATGACACATAGAATACAGCAGCTTTGTGGGGACTCATTAATCCATCATGCTCTCACTTGAGATCTAGATAGCATAAATTGTCATGCAAATCCTTTAGCAACAATTAAATAATATGTGGCAGAATATACTGCTACCATTGTGCTTAACTACATATAAGGTTCCTAAGATTCTGCTGTGCTGCTCTGCTGTCCACTCTGCAGCGTGCCAAGGAACAAAGCCATGGTTCTTCCCTAACTGCAGGAAAAAGGACTGATATGAAAAGATCCATGTAAATGTCCCAAGATTTTATGATACTGTAGAGTATCCATTCAAAAACACTTCCATAGTGCACAATAATAATCCTCAAATTAAGGCTGGGAATGGACCTAGTTCTTCCAAAGATGATCAGAAACTCTGTTTAGGGTGCTTTAGAATATTAATCACTGTCTGACAGGTAGTTTTTCTTCATAAAGAAAACTGATACCTTATAGTGATGATAAATTTGTCTCGGTTTAGGTGAGGGCAGGTAGTCTGTAGGTACATCTGTCAGAAATCTCGCTTTTATCTCTGCAAGTAGCAATTAAGTGTGCATTTGGGGCTCTGCCACCCAAGTGAGGGGTCTGGATGCTGCAGGTCTCCAAAGCAACTGAAGGCTGATTGTCACAAATGACTGCAGTGAAGAAAGAGGTCATTTGTGGATGTCATCCTGCAAAAGTGCTATTTCTGCACAGTTTTGCTGCATAAAATCACTTACACCAGAGCTAACATTATGCCTATTGATCACAACCACATCATAAAATTGTGGATACCTCCCCCAAAGAGAGAACTGCATTAGCAATTTAATAATGGTATGACTTTTGCATTCAGCAAACTTCTCTTGATGTATCTAATCAGCATTAATTTAAATGCAGGATAATTAACAGATACACGCATGGATGAGAGCTGAAACAGTCCCTGAAAATGTAACCACTTGATGTCTTGTGGCATGCACTAGTAGTTGGAGTCCTACTAAGACAGAGCAGACAGACTTAGGGCAGCAGAGGCAAAATCTTATCATGGGCAGCAAAAAAAGATTTAAAAACACATGCGCATTTCAGAGCAGACTAGAATCAAACATTTGAGTATTTTGCCCTTCAGCATAAGACCAAAACAGTAAATACCACTTCTATCTTCTTTTTCCCATGTTTTGTCTATAAATAAGCCAGCATGTTGGCATATTAACTCTCCGGATATTTACCATCAACATTACAAGTACCTCTCGGTATTGTTTCTAGACTTTGTATGTGCTGACCCACCAAAGCACAAATAGCCCAGAAAAATCTGTCTGCAGACTGTCAAAGCATGTCCACACGAGAGCAATAAATCTGAATCACAATCAACAAACTGTGTTTGACTTACTTGCCAGGCTCTTGGGACTCAGACAGATCCCAATTTCTTTGCTCGAGTAAACACCTCCGGGCAGTCTGTGACAGTTTTTCCTCAGCAAGGAGAGTGGTTTTGCAGGCTACAACTTTTTTCCCCTCAAACATTCTCAAAAACCCATATAGCAGTTATTGAATCAGTGGTTTGCACATGTGACAGATGCTAAGAGTTACTGCAAAATGCTTGGTACAAGATCCCATGGGAGTTACTGCAAAATGCTTGGTACAAGATCCCATGGGAGAGGCAGACAGAGTGGGCTGAAGTGGCAGAGGTGGCAGCTGGCTCTGTCCTGTGCTGAGAAGGCCAGGAGCAGACCTGAGCTGGCTCTGCATGACATCACCCACATGTGAGCACACCTGACCTGAAAACCACCCAGGGCTCTACAGCGGCACTGAGGGCAGGGCTGATGTCCCAGCTCTCAGCACTCAGCAGCTCGAGGCCAGAACTGCCCCAAGGAGGCTTCCCAGCTTCTGCCTTCCAGGCTCTGGTGCTTCTCCCTCTCCCAGGGCAGGCAGGAGGAGCTCACTGCAAAAGCAGCCACAGGAACCAGAGCAGAGGTGGCCTAGCCAGGCAGGCGGGAGAAGCACCAGCATCTAGGGAGAAACAACTACAAGCCCACACAACTACATAAAAGCCTCTGCTCTGGGAAATGCGGAGTCATCCGCTTTAAAAGGAAGAAATACCTCATGAGAATGAATCATGACCTTCTGTGACAAGCGAGGGTCACACCAGAACAATTGCCTCAGCTGAGCTGAGCAGCTTGGCATGCCTGGTAGGGTGAAATTAAAGGTTCCTCACACCATGGCCCCTGTGTGGGGGTTAACACAAAATTTCTTTTGCTACCTCTGCATTTTACTGGCACTCAATTAAATACAGAGAAGAAAACAAAGACACAGTGCTGGTGCTGCACGGAAATAAAAATGAAAGTGAAATTAAATTCGGGACCATAACCATTCCTGTAATATTGCTGTGAGAGCAGATTCCTCTGTCTAGTGTACTCAAGTTATGCCTCTCAGTATTACTGACTATGAACCTGCCTGTGTTCTACAAACATGCAACCAAAGAGGAAAATGTGACATTTTATAAATATTGATGTCCAAGCTGACTTGTTAGACTGTCACCAAGTTATAACATCCATGCTCTTAGTGACATTTTTACCTTCTGGCAAACAGTTTGTCCTTATAGTGGGTATTACTAATACGTAATTAAGTTTATATAAACTGAGGAAGAAAATGACATGCTATTTTGATTCACCTCTTGAAAGTACTCCAGGGCATTTTTAAACATGAAGAATGTCCACAGTTAGGATTTTTATAAAACACACTTTAATCTTGCGCTCTGTAGCTATTTAATGATTTTGCCAGTAGCAATTTCTTATTGCATGTCCTCTTTTATTCAAAGCTTACCTACTGCAATGAGTTTTTATAAAGAAACACATTAATTAAATATGCCTTGGCTTCACTAGCCTAGGAAAAGACTATTAATCATTTCACAGCACAACATAATACCTGCTATTGCTCACGGGCACCTCACACAAACTGACTCCTGCCACATGATGTAATTGCCTCCAACAACCCTGAGCATACAAAGAGGCTTTCTCTCATCAACCATTCTCTCACCTCACCTCATGTAAAGCAGCTGATGCATTTGTGAGATGTTGTGGGATATTTTTTTGCTTTTCTTACAACACTATAACAACATCTAGTGAAATATATTTGGACATAGGGAGGACACCTATGGCTTGAGTGGGGTGGGGCTGTCAGTCTTTTCCCACCAAATCCTTCTCACCAACACTGAGAAGACTCAGAGCTAAAGAGGAGATGCAGGCTTGTTGTGGGCAGGGTCACTGAAAGACAGTATTTCTAAGGGCAAAAAGAAACAAAAAAAGATGACAAATTAGAACAATTACTGATGGTTTCATATCACACATTTGAGGCATTCAACTTCATTCCCAGTTTTCTAACGTCATTCCTGAGGTGGACTTCAGTCAGAATGAAAAGATGTTTCATGTGCATTTCAGGGATAGTTGCCACAAACTCTGTTAATATTTTATTGTGTGAGAAAGGTAGGAAAGAAGTTGTGGCTTACAAATGAAACAAGTAAATTATTCCTTGACTAGATTTTTTTAAAAGCTCTTCACTATGTTGACAATATGTGCTAGGCAGCAATTATTTTCCATGGAAAATGTTTCTTTGATACCCTACTTGTGTGTTCATTAATCATGGGTCACCCTCAGAGGTGCAAACTTCGTATCTGACAAACATCTAAAAAAACCAAAACATTTAGAGTGACTGATCATTAGACATTTATTTTACCTAACACAGCTAAAGGTACTCAGATTAATGTTCAGAACTGCCTAGTGTGCTTTTGGAGGGGCAAGGGACAGGATTCTAGCTACTAACCTCAATTGCTCTGTGTGGAATAGGTTATCTATTTAAGTTTGAACTGGTTGACTTTTCTCTTTGTCAGAGGCCCCATTAACTGAGCTGACACTGACTCCATTCCTCACTTTTCTGCTCTTTCATGGTGAATCAAGGTATGCAGGAAACCACAGGCATCCCAGGTCTTCTCCGACCCTGACCCTTCTTTACCACCAACAGCCTCTCCCACACACTTCTGCCCTTCAGCCTCTCTGTTCCAAACTCTTGTTTCCTTCTCCTGCTTGAGACATATTAAGTGCTCTTTCCAGCACCACAGTGCTGACACATGCCTGTCCTACTGCTGTTGCATGCTACATTTAGGGGTATATTTGATAAAGAACTTAGTAAAAATTCCTTTTCATCAAATGGCTTGCTCTGGGATTTCAGCAAAGGGAAAGGCCCTGAGAGGTCACAGGGAGATGCTGCCAGACAGGGCAACCTGGGAGCTGGAACAAGGGAGTAGCTGGGACAGAGCGAAGGGATCTATCAGAGCAAGGTGGGAAATGAGGCTGTGAAAGGTGTGAGTTGAATGCTATCAACATGAATGCTTGGCTTAGGCCCTCTCCTCGTCTTCTGCTGCAGCTCCACCAAATCCTCTCCTCTTTCCATCCCTGATTGTCCCTAGCTGTTTCCACCCCTGCTCAGTTACACAGCTACCATGACAGTTTGTGGCTGGTTGATGCTAAGGCAGAGGCTAAAGCCGGTGAGTAACAACTTCACCCACGGTGTGTCTCTGCACAGCCTCCATGAAGGGGTGAAAACCCCTTTTAGCTGTTTGGACAGCACCTCACTTTGGAAACACAGTCCTGCAGGATCTAGAATATTCCTCATGCTTTTTTTTCTTGACAGCCCTTCCTGCCTCCTGTCCCTTCCCAAAGAGATGCTCCAGTTCTCATTTTACAAAACACATTTGAGACAAAAAGTATTTGAGACACAGTGACCTCAAACAGGTCACTTTCAGGGTGCATGGGGCAGAACAGACAAACAAACCCATATCCCTAATCATACAAACCAAAAGCCATCTCTCCTCTTCTGTTCACGGCTTAGCTACATTCCCTTTATAGCTTCCAAATCAGAGGTGTAATCGATATATTTGACAAATATCAATAAGTGGGGGTAATTGATACATCCCATTAAAAAAAAAGAACAACATGTTTCTTCAGAATTAGTAAGATGTACAAACAGAGGAGCTAAAAGAGCAAAGGTTTACTTACAAAGTTAATACAAGACGGGGGGGGTACTTTCTGTGCTTACCTTCAGCACTGTGATATTCCATGCAAAGCTCTCAATGGCTTTGCTTAATTTTCTTCCTTTCAAACCTTCTTTTGTCCCAAGGTTATGAAGCTCTTCATGGAATTCCATTCCTAAAAACACAGATTGCCACGTCACTCAATACACAATTGATTTTCCCTATAAAAATGTTGAGTGAGCATTTTCAGTCTTGCAGCTGGGACTTCCTACAACCTCCTTCTGTGCTTTCCCCCCTTCCTTTTCTTTTCATGACTCCATCCTGGGAGAACATTTTCCAGAATAAATGTGCCATGTACAGTTTTGGGGCTGTGCTTCCACTTGGTTTGTGGCTCTCCTTGCCAGTGCTGGGGTTCCACACAGGCACTGGTCCCTGCACAGACACTCCTCCAGCACTTCTGCCTGCAGCCTGCACTGCTGCCAATACTGCGACAAAAGGCAATCGCTTGTCACTCTCCTTGAGTTGATGACTTTGCACCGTGGAAGGCTGGCTGACACATGTGGAAAATACCTGTTCAGCGCAGCAAATGCAGGCTCCAATGCACATCTCCTCATTAATCTTCATCAGTCATACAGAAAAGCCCTTGTACACCACAAAGATAAATTACATCAGATGCACATAACTCTAATCACAGTATTGCATCTCCTGCAGCGCTGAGACAGAACTGAGACTTCCAGCCACAGCCCTGCTGCATTTCACTGCTAGTTTCTGTGGCAAACATCTGCAGATCTGTTGCTGGATACGAACATTCAGGAAATCTGGGAGCAGATTAAAAATCTTAAGGTATCCAGTTAGCCCACCGATTTCACAAGATCTGCACAGTGTATGTAACTATTTCTCTGAGTCTGGTGTGGATTGAGAGACAATGGAAAAGAGCTGCTTGTGTTCCCTTAATCTGTACCTTACAAAGGCCAAACAGGCACTAAATAACTCCAAAGCATCTGAAGCCTGTCCTGGCTGAACAAACCAAGCTCCATCTCCAGCTGTTTCATAGCTGTCCCTCCCTTAACACTTTAGGGTAAATGTCACTCACAAATCTGAGCTGTGTTGAAATGACATCAAAGAAATGCCAATGGAGAGAACATCTGTACAGTGTAGATGCAGAGGCTACTTGCCAGGTTGCAGACGGACAGTCCAAGGCAGGCTTGCACACAGCACAGCTTGCCCAAAGCACTCCTGGAAGACTAACGTTGGTTTTCCTTCCCGTGCACTGACTCCAGGAGCTCAATAACAGAGGCTGTTCAACCCCACACAACGCAAGATTTCTCTCTCTACCATTTACATTCCAAAACTTCACCCACTCAAGGGCTCTGCTTGTCAAGGCTAATGGAGTTCCTGCAGTACATCCTTTGGAAGTCTGTCTAAATAACTGCACCCCAAGCAAGAGTTCCTTGCAGGTGCGCTTCATGCCAACTGACTTACAAATCATTTGACTTCAATTAGTAAAAGAAAATCTTCAAATTACTTGCTTTATCCTGGAAAAAAATTAGAAGGCTAATGGATCTTAGTTCTACATGGACAGCCCTCCCTTCATGCAGCAACCTTTTAGTTACTTTCCCCTCTGGACCTCACTTCTCCATCTGTAACTTGGATACAGCACTGGCCCAGAGAGAGGGAGCCACAAACATTTGTTAAGCTGCAGGTAGCAACTCCAGTGAAAGCATTTAGCGGGGTCAGTCCTCCAAGCTGCTGCTGACCACTGTGCATTGGGCTGAGCCTGCACATTTGAAAAAACAACAACAAAACCAGTCACACAAGAATCCGTCTGGGAGAGCCAGCAGGACCCTGAGGCATACAGAACCTGCACCAAAAGGGGCTATGAAGCAGAGGTCTGGTGGAACACATTCAAAGGAAGCAGCACTGGGGTGAGGTAAAGGACAATGTCACAGGCAATTGTACCTCTGACACCTCTTAATTTTGAGTGCTTCATCTCGCCACATTAAAAGTGTTACATAAAAATTTGCCTGGGTAACATTTGCAACAAACTAATTTGCAAATGAGCACGGGGAGGGGTATCTCTCTTAGTCCTTGGCTTCAGAGAAGCACTTCATAGCACTTCTGATTGAGTTGCCTTCTCAATCAGAAATTTTAAGGCTAATAAAGCAAACAAAAATGAAAATACAAGATGCAGCAGCAAACTGAGCACACTTGAAAAAATTCTCTTTATCCAGGGGGAAGGAAGGAGAGGGGAACTGCATGAAACTCTGGACATCAGTGTGGTGTCATGGTATCTGAATGGTATTTTCCATACACATTTCCTGCTCACAAAGACTCCAGTGCCGAGGCAAATGTGGTGGGCTCTTCTCTCTGCACAGACCAAGCTGGGCAGAAAGGTGGCTGATGCTGCTGAGAGTCTGCATAGTTTAGTGCAAAGTATTGCTCTTAAATTATACCTTCTAGACACCCTCCTGGGGCTGCATTTCCTTGTTGCTGTCCCTTTCCTAAACCCTCTGCACACGATGAAGGCTTTGGGCAGAGGAATTTTGTGGTGCTTATGCAGATATGCAGAACCCAAGGCAAGTCACAATGATGAGGCCCACGACCTCCAGCCAGACATGGCCACTTGCCTCTCGTCCCTTTGCTACCACAACACCAGCATGGCTAAAGAGCAGAGACTAGGCTCCATCCTGCTCTTGCACCACATGAAATCAGTTAAATGCTACTGTTGAAACAGCTTCCAGTTTCTCCTAATTAAAAAGATGAATTAAACTATAAACTACAAAACAGCAGTTTCATTCATTATTTACATTTAATGGAAGCAAATGGCTGTAGCCTGCATCACTTGCCAAATCCAAAAATGTCCATCAGAAACAACAGTATTTATAACTGTTGTGGTCCTGTGGGTACAGAAACCTCTTGCCTGCTCTGTGTTCAAAGGACCAACTGAGCCAGAGAATGTACTCGGTAAAAGCACCATGCCTTCTCACCCCCCTCTTTTTAATGCCTTTTTGGCTCATTTGCCTAATTTAAATGCTGTCAGACAGTTCAGAGCTGTAGAGCAGATGAAGAAATATCTTCTAAGGTGAAAGCTGAGTATTTTTGTCTGATCCCACACCTGCATTGCTATTGGAAGATGAGCCTTCAGGAGGGTAAGCATGCCAGAGGAAGACCGGAATGCTCACTTACATCCAGGTAAAAAATGCTACATCAGACACAAGCTGTAAGCAAATTATGGCACATTATTTCCCATCTTCCACCAGTACCGCTCAGTATAGATAGATTACCTGCTTTCTGGCACTGAACAATCTTGTCGTGAGTGGTGTCTGCCGTCTCAATAAGAACCCTGCTCTCTTGAATCATCTGTCAAAAAAAAAAGAAAAATCAGCATTACTAGGGTTTCCTGCAATATCTAAGACACAGAACGTATATAGGTTGAAACTAGAGAGGAGGTCTGCTCTGAAAGCAATATGAAAAATATTTTATCCTTCCTTCCTATGGGAGACTCCCAGACCTGTATCAAGCTAAGCATCAATTGCTCTGAAAATGTTTTGCTCCGAAAGTTAATGAACAGCTGTTTTACATCCATGAGACACCACTGCAAAGAATATAAAGGAAACGCAAGTGATTTCAGAAGAAAAGAGATTTAGTAGACAAACTTCATTCTATGTTCAACTAAGCCCTTTCTAAGTGGTATTTCCTTAAAAGGAGAAGTATAGTCCTCGACATAGGTGGTTATTAAAAATGTTACCAAGTCATGAATAGAGCTGAATTCCAGAGGTATTTAAGCCTGTGGTGGATTTTATTCTATACAACAGACACCTACAGTAGTTCTTGAGTTTCTCCTGAGAAACTGAAATCCAAATCCTACCCTCAATATTTCTGTTGAAGCTTAATAGAAAAGACAACACCACAAAAAATAATTTTTAAAAAAATCCACCTATAACCAAACAAACCAAAAGCAGCAGTTTCAACAAGCCTACTCACAAGTTTCAAGAGACCTCCCTACTTAGACATCTTCCTAGAATAGCCCATTAACAGCAAACAAATGAAGGGTCCATTATCTGACAAGTTTCCTGAGCCTCCCTACATGCAAATACTATTTTCCTTTGATGGTAACAAGCCTCCAAAACCTCTCAGAAGCCCAGGCAAACAAGAATATTGTTCATTGTTCTGTTAAATTGCAAAAGGTGGTACGTACATCTGTTACAGAAGGCAAGAACACACTGTATAACAAACTGTGCCTGAGAATAACCTCACTGCTCTGGGATGTTCACCACAAACCTCAATCAAACCCGAACAGCACGAGAGCAGTGCCAATTAGAAATGAAGGAAACTGAAGAGTGACTGCCTAATGTTAGACCCTGAAATCACAGAAGCCACCACCTGAAAGCTTTGCCAAAATGCTGCAACTGCTAAAAGCCTCCCTAGTCTCAAATATGCTAAATATGAAAACCCAAGTAGTAGGTTTCAATGATTTTAGTGGAAGACAGCACAACAGTAATAAATTAACACTTGCAAATTAGCACATCTTACTGTTTTAATTAGACACAAGCAATGAGAGACATTTCCACTTGTCACATTCAAACTTCCAAATTCTGGAGGAATTTAGATCCAAATTTTGCTCCTCATCCCATCTTTTTTTCTAATTAAATACACTAAGGCTGTACTTAATAAAAATACCTATGCCTTTCCTTTTATATAAAGAACAACACAAAAACAACACTGTTGGAAAACAACATCCATTATCAGCTTCACAGGCAGAGTGACAAAAGCCTGATATACCTAGAGAGTGCAAAATTGTTTTTTAACAGAACAAGCCCAGTGGATATGCCTGAGATTTAAATTACTTTCGATAGTGTCCTTTGCCTTTCATTCTTATTACTTACTTGTTCACATAGATTCACAAAAAATCACACAGGTTTTCTTCCTCTTTGATATTTTCACTTGTCATCTAGAAAGAAATGAAAATTTCTACCCACTCTCTGACTTTTCTGTACCACAGCACATAATCCTTTTGTGCTGAAGGAGCCATTCAGCTGACGACTACAAATGCTGAAGGCTGGTCTGAGCAGAGAAGACAGTACAAGTCCCAAAAATCCTGCAAGTCACTAAAGAGGCAGCCAGAGGCCAAACATGCACCTCTGGCACATGCAGAGCTGGGGCCCGTGAGGCAGTGCCTGCACTGCCCAGCCCAGCCAGGTGATCCCAGCATGTCCATGGCTCCTGCAGCCCACGTAGCCATCACTCTGGGCTTGGGTCCCCACCGGGCCTGTGCCTGCCCTTCCTCCCCAGCAGCAAGGTTTGCCCTGTGAAGTCAAACCAGCTAAGCTGGTACAGGACAGCCAATGTGTCAGAGCCTCCTATGATCAGATCCCTCGAGCAGAACGTGACTTGTGAGGTTTTTATATATACACATGCATACATACACACATACGTATATATACAGCCACAGGAAATTAACCTACCATGCACAAAAAAAGTGGGCTCGAGAATCATGCAACTACTGGGCCCACTCCCAGGAGTTTCTGGTATGCCTGTTTAAGGATTCTCAGACGAGAAGGTATTCTATTCAATTTTTAAGAGGAAAGTAGCACTAGGATGTCAATTTTCCCTTACTGCAGAGTAGGTAGAGCAACCCTCCACTCCTTTGATGCTGACATCAAAGTCTCACTGCTCTCAGCTCAGCAAGAACAAACAATTAAAAACAGATCGTGTAGCAGAATTTAACCTGTTCCCATCTTCTTGCTCAGCAGTAATCTTGCCAAAAATAAGCAGCTTTTGTGTCATGACAAATCCTGAGAGTGGTTTCAGAGTTCCACAGCTCAGTGATTGGGCTTAAGGGACAACCTCAGTTAATCACCTGGCATCCTTCCTCACATGTTCTTCTAGGAATTAATGCACTAAGCAAAAATAATGGGACCCAAGCCAGTTACAAGATTTTGGTTGGCCTACTGCACCTTTACCACTTCTGATAACACCGTATGCAGGACCCTGTATCCCTACATGACAGGCCAGACTCACCCCCAAGAGTGGCACATGCCGTTTCAGAGGGCACAAGATCCTGCTTCCTAACACTGCTGTAAAAGATGGCAACAACAGGGCAAGGACAAAGCCTGGGTGTTCACTTGGAAGAACAGACTGAATCAAACAGAGAAGACTACAACAGGCAAGTAACTGCTATCCAGGAATAAAGTTACAGCAGAGGGATATGGCATCTAGATACACTTTTTTGTCACTAGTTTTGAAATGAGTCCATGATTTCCCAGTCAGAATCATTCCCTGCTTTTCCAGCTGCCATCGCATCTGAAACCCTGCTCAAGAATGTCACCTACTTCTAGAAGTGACAAGAACCAGAAGCCCTACAAACACAACGTGGAAGACTGCGAGATTTTCTGCTGGGAAGGTAACCCCATAAATCACAGGACAGCCTGAGATTTTTAAGCCTACTTTTGCCAGTAATACATTGAAACCCACCAACCTATCTCAAAAGTGAAGAGCAAGCTTTCTGATGTTTGCAGCATGAATTTCCATGCACCTTTCCTCTGCTCAGATCTGCACTGAGCAGCCCTCCAGGCAGCTGTGTAGTCCCAGCCATCTGGCTAGAGCCCACCAGGATCTGTTTAATGTCAGCTCGCATACGGCAGCTCGCTTCCATGAGTGACTCCCACGGAGTCACAGAGCAAGAGATGTCCTGCTCACTCAGGACTCCTGTGTTCCACCAGAGTGTGTTAACTCCTGAATGCTGAGTTTCAAGGGATTAACATCCAAGTCACATTTACTGAGAAGCAACCTTTAGAGGATGGATGTCGGTATCTGGGTCCACTCAGAGGGAGGAAATTTTTATCAGTTGCTGAAGCTGGAAGGATTTCTTGAGACAATTTGCATTTCCCATGTCAAAAGAAGGTGATAAACTTTACTGATCAATGTGCTTAACGTAACTGGAGGAGTGAGGGGGGCATTGGACAAAAACAAGAATGAAACCACACAAAACGTGATTCCGGTGTAGAGAAGAAGTATAAACTTGATTCATCTCAATCCACCTGACACTCTCTGTAACAATCATGGTGGATCCTCAAAAAAAGCATAGGAAGTAGGAGCTGGCATAAACCCAGAAGTTCTCTCCTTATCTGGTATATGAGAGCCAGAAAGTGAAACAGACCAAGGGCTGAAAACATAACTGACCTGTCTCACTTCAGGGTCTAAGAATAGGAGGGAATATCAATATTTAAATCCCAGTGCTTCACACAAAGAACAATGCTTTACTTTCTCACTTCAGTTAAACTAAATAAATTTTAAGTGAAATTTAAAATATCCTAATACTGAGGGCATCATATTACTCACATGAAATTAACATGGTTATTTTTTGCCTGTACTAAGGGCAGTTTAATCACAGGATCAGTACAGACTGAACAAAAGAATGTTCTTCTTACTTTAATGAACTCCTGTGCTAAAGACCAATTTCTTCTTTTCATTGTGAATTATTCTATAAACTGAAAAGGAGAGAGGAAATTAACACAGTAGTCTCACCAAAAACAGACAAAAAAAGAAAGGAAAAGCTCCTGATGGCAGATTAAAGTACTGCTCCTGCTGGAAAGATAAATGAGAAAAAAGGAACAGTTCAAGGAAACCGCTCATAAATATTCAAAAGTTTAGAACAGAAATTGACTGAACATCAGACTAAAATGAAGCTTTCTCTTAGGTGTCTCCTCATGGCCATTGTCTCAATCTCTTCTATGCCTTTCATTGGCAATGAAGAGTTTTGCCTGGTTACAAAAACAAAACCACAAAAACCCTCAAAAACAAACCAAACCCACCATTAACCAAAAATAAAAGAGGTTACAGCAACACAACCAATTTTAAAAACAGCTGAAGAGCAAATTGCACTCATGAAAATTTGAAGAGAATTCCCTTTAGCATTTCTTGTACACATCTTGGGACAAGAAACAACCAGACCATCAATTGTGTGTCAGCAAGTTTTGTGAAAAAAAGGAAGATGGGTATGCAATGCCAGGACATGGTAAAGAATGCTGCTGGCTACCATTCTGTCCCTCACCGTGTCTCTGCCCTAATATAGTTCAAGCTGGATTTCAGTATCCAAGTCTTTTCCTGCAACAGCCCAGCATGAGAAACAGCTGCCAAGGATTGTTACCTGAGCTGGAAATATCTGAAATACCTTACTGACACAAACTGGAAAAGAAACTGCATGAAATTCACCTTAGATTCCAACTTCATGTTTTCAGTTAGAAATATTTCTGGGAAAATATGGAACCATTGCTGCAGGATGTAATCTGTGCATGGAGACCAGTCCTCTGCAGAACAACAGGACCAATGGAGGAACAGAGAGAGAGAGAGGCCAGTTTTCAATATGCACATGCTAAAACAGTCTAACTGAAGTACCCAACTGGAACTTCCTTCTCTAAGGGAAGTTCTGATTTGACTCTTCAGATTCTGTTTAAGAAATGACTAATGGACATGGGCAATCAGAGCAAGAAACTTTGAGAGCAGTGGGTGAGAAAAGGAAACAGAGAAAGAAACAAGACTTTCCTTAATAAGAAGTGGAAAAAGAAACTGACTTTCCAAGTCTGTGTCCAATTTTGGATGGAAAATTCTTTAAAACAAATATAAATTCAAGACAATGTCCATGTGCTGGACTGTGTTTGACGTCAGTGCATTATGACACTTCTTTGGCAGCGGATGCTCTGCTCTGCAATATCCCTTGTCTTCAGCTGCTTAGAGAATTGTGAAAAATGTTCCTCTGGGGATGACTCTATCCCAGCTGAGGTATGAATTTCAGTGAAAAAGCTCACAAAAATCTACTTAGTCATTTTGCATTTACATAATAACTGGGGAAAAGGACTTCTTGGGAATGCAGTCATGCCTGCACCAAGACAAGCCCAAAAAGACTGGATATGAAAGAACAGCAGACAAAGAGCAGTTCACCTCACACACACCTCAGCACACCTCTGCTAGCATGCATGGACCAATACCCATGCCAACAAAACCACTGCCATTAAATACCTCTACTTATTTCCCATCAAACTCACAGATGCTTCTTCTCCTCTCAAAAATCCCCAATCCATCTCCATGTTGGCCAAAGTGTTCTTAACTACCCTGCCATCTCTCAGCAGTACCTGCAGCCACCCTGTCCTTCCATAACTGTCTGCTTCAACACAGCAAGATCAGGCTTGAATACAGAGAAAAACATTAATGTCAATGTGAGTTTATATAACAAATTGCTTCATTGTTCAATCTTTTTTACACTTCTTGTTATTTACTATTTGAAAACACATAAAGATAACTTGGACATCTCATTTTTCTTAGAAAAATTTCTGTATGCACATGAGCCAGGAGATTGGGTAAAACCAAGAACATTTATTATCACTTGTTTATTGCTTTTGATTTTCAAATTATTCAATCATTTGACCATGGAGAAAAATAATGCTTAACCAATAACTGAAATGCAAAGTGCACTAGTGTCCCTGAGTTCATGCGTGCTTGCATCAGCACATGAATATATTGCGCAGACACCGCAACCACAATCTGTTTCCAAACAATCCTCAACCAAAAAAATCCTAACTTCACAGGATAACTGTTTGCAATGAATAATTCAACCATCTGTCAGGTCCAGCTGGGCCCCATCCCTTCTCTTCACATGGAGCAACTCCTTTTTGAGGTGTGATCAAAGAACACCAGCATTAATTTGACAGGTTGTGAGGCGCACTGCACATGCTGCACACCTGAGCAGCCACTGACAAGGGGGAGCACACAGGTAGAGAGGCAGAGTGAGAGCCCTTCCTCACGGGAAAGGAAAGCTCTGAAGAACAACTCTAAAAGTGGCAGGGTACACTGTCCTAGGATGTGTGTGTGGGAAGCAATGACAGCATGACCAGAACCTATTCATCACGCTCTATGCTCTATGTATGGAATCAACTGAAGCTGTAAATTGAAATTAGCCATTCTACACTGTGTTTCTGATCGTTGACACACTTTTAAAAAATGACTGTGTATTGTCAACAGTCCACCTTATTTTCTTTTGGCAAATCCTATTCCCTGCTCTCCTCTGCAGAAACTCCTATACAACCCAGTATTACCAATGAAGCCTCTTCCACGCCCTACAGTACAGCCCCAGTAAACCACTGCAATGCCACCATAAAATGAGAGAAACACAGGCCTGACAAATTGTTCCAGTTCCTTAAACAAAGCACATTAAATTTTATTCTAATAAGGTCCCTCTCAAAAGAAAATATTTAATGCAGAGTACAGTGGTAAAATTAATTGCCCAAAAAAACCGCAAACAAACTGCACAAACAGCTCTTTGTCTATCTCACAGCTGACAAAGGCCAAGCAGGAGGGAACAGACAGTTAATTGTTTTCCAGATCATTGTGGCAGGTTTCTGAGCATTTGCACCTCCATTTCCCTGGACCCTCAGCCCTGTTTGTGCCCCATTAAGCACACAGGCAGAGTCTATAATTTCCATGGTAAAATAAGGTACGTTCAGTTGGCAATTTTCTGTAAGGGGAAAAAATTCTAACACACTAGGGCTGTTTTTATCAGAAATTATTTTCAAAGTAGGCTTTTTAAAGAATGTGGCACATGTAGTGCTTTCAGAGGTGGTGAGGAAGTGTTTACCCAGCACCAAAGCTCACTGTGCTGTGGGGCCCAGTGAGTGAGGCAGACCTGCACTCACTCTATGAGATTTAGGGTCTAACTTTTTTCCATTTTACTGTAAAAGGAATTAAGTAGTAGAGCCTATTCATACAAGAGACAGGCCAATATAAACAGATTTTATTTTATGCATTTAAAAATGGTCTTAGGCCTTTTCATTCGAAAAGTGCTTTGAAGTGAAGAGACATGCAGCAAGCACTTGTGGATCTTTCTTGAAGCCGTATTTATCAACAATATAAAAGGCTGAACTGTAGTATATCTTGAATTTAAATCAATAAATAAGCTTGGTTTTGGGGTTTTTCTGTTTTGTTTTTGGTTTTTTTTTTTTTGCTTTCCACCAACATCTCCTTGTGCTCTCATTTGCACAAAAAAAATTAAAAATAAATACACCCTGGATTATATGAGATCATTATACAGCAAAGAGAAGCCCCTTGTCAACATTCAAAATGCAAACCCTTTCCCACACTGTGATTTCAAATTTCAAAATTGATAGAGACAGTTCATTTATTCAAACACAGAAAAGGCTAAATAGATTTCAATATTCTGCTGCTGACATTGTCTCAAAAGGCAAACATCCAAAATGTAGCAAAACCACTTATAAAATCCAGCCTTCTTTTTCAGAAGTGAATAGTTTTAGCAAAGGAAGAGACAGTCACAGCCAAAGTAGGTAAAAAAAAAATCATGTTCTCCTTAACAGAATTATATCTCAAATCAATCCTTACGTAGGCAAGGCACAACTCCCTTCTCTCTCTCTCTGAATTTAAACTGTTTGCATGCTCTCTTGACATTCAAGTGACATCTTCCCCCATCGGAGACAAATGTGAGAACAACCATTATTTGAAACAGTTATACAAGTGTTTCTGTCTACATCCAAAAGAGGCCTTTCACCTATTTAAATTGAAAAACTGTTTCCAAAGTACAAGGAGGCCTTGAAAAGTCCCATGTGTACTCTTCAGTATATAATTACAAAGATAAGAGATGACACATTCATTTTGGTAGAACTCCATTAAGCAGGCCTCCAAAGGCAGAAAAATCTCTTATTTATGTAGTATTTGCTCTTTCAGAAAGACATGACACCATGTAACAAATCTACCCCAGAAAAGTTCCATCTAAAATAAGGCAATCAACTGGATTTGCAAATCCTTGTTCTGGTATTGTTACAGCTGGCATTTTATTGCCATAACTTAATCACTTCTAAGTAATAGAAACTATTCTGGAAGGAAGCCAGGGGTTATTTCAGAGTACTTTTAGTATTTCTGTTTTAATCAACATCAGCATCTTCCCACCCCACAAGCCGATTTTTCCTCGAAAAGTGTGTTATAAAGGCAAAAAAATGAGATGGGAAGGAGGTGGGCATTTGGCACATCGAACAGTTGGTCAAAGCCGCAGTCACTTTGCAACACATCAGGGTCTCTGGAAGCAATTTGACACTCCCAGCATTATTCATCATTTTATTCCTTATGAACTCAAGCTGCAGAAAAAACTGCTGTGTTCTGAACATGAGTCGTGATTCAGCCTGGCTGCCACAGTGCAGTACTTAAGTCAGGCTTGGCAGACCTGTGCATCTTGCTATCGGTAGCTGCACACTGCCAAAAAGGTCGGGAAGCAGCGGGGCACCCCCACAGCCCAAGAGGCACAGTGTGACAGCAACTTCTGCTGCTGGAAGTCACGCACAGCTGTTGCTCAGTCACCCACAGCAGTGACATATGTCATACAACGAGCAGCAGCACTCATCTCGAATGATTCCAGTTCGTGTCTCTACATTTGTGTAACCATTCCTGTACCATACTGACCTCTCCTTCCCCATGCAAGAAAATGGGCATTTTAGCCTTCCCTTCCCAACTCTGCCATGCCCTCCTCGAGAGCAACACTGACTTCATCTCACAGGGACAGGGGCAGCATTTAACAGCGCCGCTGCAAAGTGTAGGGAAAGGGAGGGCTCAGCTTTGCCTGGGAGCTCCCATGCTGCAGCTCCCCATCTACCGGCCTTGTGCTCCGCTGCGGGGAGGCCAGCAAAGGGCGGCGCACAAATCTCGCTGCCTCCCAAGGACAAGGACTAACAGTGCCCGCACAGGCTGAATTGCCACTGGTTTTGTAAATAAAGTCTTTTTCAAATGCCGACCTGTGCCAGCTACAACCATGTTTAAAAAAGGAAACAACTACAAAAAGCCCAGTGTGGGATCGTGGTGATTAAAGGCCAACTTTGTTGGAGAGTCATTTGAAGAGCCCTGTTTATTTAACTGGAACATTTGGGCGTGTGAAAGCCCGCGGGCACAGCCCGGCCCATTCACAGCAGGGGGAAAGGCGGAGATAGCGCTGCTGAAGCGCTTACCAGGTCATACGCCGCCAGGACCTTTTTCTGCACGTCGGGCACGGTCCCCAGAGGCTCCAGGTAAGGAAAAGTGTCCTTCATGCAGAGAGCCACCGAGGGCGCGTTGTCGCTGCTGACGAGGCGTGAGGACAGGGTCAGGATGCACTGCTTGAGGCTGGCGATGGGCGGCAGCCCACACAGCTCCTTCACCGACACCATGGCGTTCTGGGGAAGGGACACAAACACTTCAGCACGTGTCGCCACCCACCACTCAGTCCCCCCTGCCTGCCATTACCTTGACAGGCCTTTCTTATTCTCCCCTCTGGTGGGAGGCAGTGCTATCCCAGTGCTCACCATCCCCGGGCCCTCCATGGATCATGGGATTCCATCTCACACAGGAATTCCCTGCCAGCCCCATTCTCTATCCCGAAGCCTACCAGCCTACCGCCAGCTCCAGCTTTCTCCCAGGCTCAGGCATTCCAACTGCCAGGTCCTCAGATATTTTGCATTGCAAATCCAGCCCTAACAGGGACAAGTTCTGGTCCCCAGCATATTAAACCATCAGCCTAAAATGCTATTTCTCTTCCCAACTGCTTAGACTCCAATCACTTTTGATGCTGTAATCACTTTGTTCTCCCATCATTATCATCCTCCAGCAAGAACAAGTTTGACAGACCTTGCATTTCCCATGGGAAGGGCAAGCAGGAAAAACTCACTTTGTTTTCAGCCTTGCATTATCACATCATAAAGATACACAAAGACTTTTTCCCCTTCATAGGTCACATGTAAGAAAATCAGTACTGGATATACAGGTCAAACCAAACTGACATGCCAGGACTTACGTATTTATCAGGTCAGAGGACATACAGCTGACATGCATCCATTAGCTTCTTGAGTTGTACAAAGAATGACCAAGATGCACAAAACCCAAGTAAGGCTATTAGAACAACCCATAGCTTGCAAATGTTTCTCCCAAAACTTGCTGAAAAAGCCCCATAATCAGACAATGCCTGGCTAAGTTTTTATCATTAATTAAATATGAGAGCACGTAGTTAAATCCAAAGTTGTGTCTTTACACAGCATTCCCCAGAACATTCTCTTTTACTGAACTTTTGCTTGGAAGGCATATTAGTACTGTTTCTGAGTCAAATTCAGAGTATTTTCATTTATATAGCTTATATATACTGCCTGACCTAGACAGAAGGTGGAGTCAGCAGTTCAAACTAGTTACTCTCAAGGCCTGAAGGAAGAGAAAGGCTGGGAAGAGTTTCCCATTCTTAAAAATATGCTGAGACTATTCCTATGAGAGTGATTTAAAGCTTATGTCATTTTGTAAACTTTTCCAGCTGTCAACATTTCATTTGCTTTAGACTCCATCCAGAAGAGTGGGGTCAATGAAGTGCTATGTGTTTTTGTGCTGTTTTTGAGAGAAAAAAATGAACTGTTTCTGTATCTTTACCAAGGAGATAGCTACAGCTGACTCCAGCTATTTACTAAGGAAAACTCATTGTTTAATGCTACTCAGTTTTGTTTCTAGGCAGTGCCTGAAGGTCTGAATTGTGCTGTGTTTTAATCAACCTCCAGTCACTCCCACCACGGAAGAGAGCACTGGGGATGTTCTTGTTTGGCTTTGCTGCCACTTCACATCCTGCCAATCACCAAGGCCTAACCCAAGCACTTGTGACATTGCTGTGCACCTGGGCCCTGGTGCTGCTGGCCACAGCAGGCTCTGCTGCATGCAGCAGCATGGGTGCAGGGACAGTGCCAGTGTCTCTGAGCCAAGACATGGCACTGGTGTCTGTGCCAGCCCTCAACCAGCCAAGACAAAACAGCTATTCAGCAGGGAGGAAACTGCAATCCAAGTGGCATTCAGTGCCTATGTCGAACATCTGCAGCCCTGGGGCAAACAGTGGCAACACACACTCGGGAAAACATGCTGCTCGTTGCACAGTGGGTTTCTTTGGTGTACACAAAACCTTAATGACACATCCACCCACTGCTTCTTATACTCAGCCAAAGAAAATTAAGAGCCTAATAATGGTCATTCAATTAGAAAACCAAAAGCTTGTTGATATTTTCTAGAACCAATGAGGAAATATTGTATTTGGGGCCAGAGGCAGTGCACACAAATGTACCCTCAATTCTGCTTTCTCAGGGAAAAAAAAAATCAACCAGTAAAACATGTTTGGAGAGAGCATATTGATTTTTAAAACATTTCTGCCTAATCCTACGTTTGCTTGTTAGTTAGCGCCTCTATGAGCCTGCCAATGTCCATGTAAAGGTTGACAAGAGCTGTGGGTCTGAAGTTTCACCAGCTTCCACCAGCTTCAGCAAGCCTGCCCTAACAGCAGCTCACACCAGGACTTTCACTTCCACATTCAGGATGCACCAACACATACAATGAAAGTCTCATACCTGCATGTTTTCTCTCATGTCAGTAGCCTCTCGCAGTGGATGCACTGCCAGCTTGAAGATGTCATCGATAGTCTTGAGCCCAGTGTTCCTCAGCATGGTGTACTCCCTTGCTTTCTTCCCTATCCTCACTGAGAGGCTACGCTTTTGTGCCTTCCCGCCTCCACTGCGGTTGGTTATTGCAATGTGAACAAAGAGGGTAACGTGCTCCATGATATCACCAACAAAGGAGCGCAGCGGGATGTGCCTGTATCCGGGCTGTAAGCACTCCAGTGGGATGGTGTACTGTCCTATGAACTCATCCCCAATGTAGTCATCATCCAAAACAACAAAGCGGATCATGGCCAGCTCTGGTAGATTGATCTGGAACTCAAAGCTTTCATCAAAAATAGGGTTATCACTGTTTTGCTGCACAGTTTTAGTTCTTTGTTCGGTGCAGTCTGCAGGAATCCCATGTATTTCTATGCAGACATAGGGGTCTATGACATCCCCTTTTGCACACGCACCCTTGGGCTTTGGAAAATTCTGACCACTGATAATTTTGACATGTAGGACCTGGGGGGAGACCCCCGGAACGATACCCTTGGTATTTGCGCTGAAGTAGGACACTTCGTCACGCATCACTGAAGGCCTGAGAACGTACCCGCATCCCCCGTTCTGTAGAAACCAACCAGTGTGTAGGTCCATCATGGGCCCCGGGGTCTGATAGTTCATTGCCACTATCTGGCAACCACAGTTCCAAAAATCTTGAGGATTTAAGTTACTGGAGTCTATCCTCATAGCACTCGGGTACACCCTGGACAGAAACTTTTTGTTGTAGTTAACAAAATCTTCAGGGTATTCATTTGCAATTCGACTGGCTTCTGCCTCGCTGAAGGAGCACATTTCCCAATAATTTTGAGATTTCATGGACGTCTCAAAGTCTTTGTACTGGATAGATTTGCATAGGGACACCAAGTCAGACAACTCCCTGCAGAGCCAGATCAGCTTCGGTTCCCTTGAGAAGTCCTCTGACAGTCTTCGGGATATTTCAGCCTCTTCATCTTCATCTGTGACCTCTCCTTCTAATACATCCTGGTCACAGGGCAGTTTCTTCCCCTTCACAATGATCTTCATTTTCAGTTTCTCAGGTGATGGGAGGTAGGCTTCTGAGGATAGGGGTGCCTCTGTGTACAGTTTGTTTCCAAAAATTCTTTTCATGTGTTGCACTACCACCTTCTGCTGTTGTACAGAGCAGTGGTTTCCCAAGCACAGAATAAGAGGGTATTCTGAGGCAAAGAAGGCCAGTTTGTTTATTACTTCGATGACATTTCGAAAGGCAAGCGGTGATGTCATGTTGTTGCGGTTACAAATAATGGGTTCATTATCTGGACCGTCACAGACGTCCAGTTCAATGCTCCGGCAGCTCATCTTTAAAGCTCTGACATAGCCATTGATATCCGCCGGCCCTCTGAGCTGGTC
Source organism: Cyanoderma ruficeps (assembly GCA_008694505.1). NCBI lineage: Eukaryota > Metazoa > Chordata > Aves > Passeriformes > Timaliidae > Cyanoderma > Cyanoderma ruficeps. Next base: position 25,890,828 of record VZDJ01000594.1, read on the forward strand.
TTCTATTAGATATGTATTGTGGGATGCATTGATGTAGTAATGTGACAAAGGCTGTGTCATGTCTTGGACGATCTTTTTGTGCTCTGGGTCAAAAATATCACATTCTGATGACAATAAGTATTGAGTAAATCCATCAATTGCAAGAAAACCTTTCAACCGGCCTTCTTCAGAAAGCTCATACCTGCGAATAATATCTAGACACATTTCTTCTGTTATGTGGGCCACTCCTTGCTCAGCCTCTAAAAACAGCATGAGGTCATTGGCATCCAGGTACTCTTTGTTTTTGGATATCTGCACAAGTAAGAAATACACTTCAGGTCTTGTGCAAAGTTCACTGAATGCTTCACAAAACTCTTCTTTTGTTACTCGTGTCGTCAGTTTCTCTTTGCTCTTCTGAATTTCCTTAAATTTTAATCTAATCTTTGATTCCTTTAAGGTGGGGTTAAGCTTCTTTATTAGCTCCACAGCTGTGTCTTCTAACATTATGCCATTGCCATCAACGTCTGCTGCTTCAAATACAGTTTTTAACCAGGCAAACCGTGGGGTATTATGGCTGCTTTCCATCAAGTCCAGGGGTTGTTTGCTACGAGAAACTAAGTACCTTAATCCTGATACCCAAATATTGGCCACATCAGCTGAATTGGCAACCAAGTCAAGGGACTCATAATTCTCACCGTGAATTACCGACAGCGCACAGTCCTCAGAAATCTGATCTGCAAGTCCGTTATTCCTGAATGTCTCTGTGTTCTTCCCTAGTCTGATTTCTTTTATAGCTGAAATATCAAGCTTGGCTTTGTCCAGATCCTTCTTGGAAGGCTCCCAGCGAAGAGCCTGCAGGTCAGGATCCAGAGTAAAAAAACGGTTATAAATCCGGGAATTTGGACGCACTTTCTTCAATTCACACCCAGCCTGCATAAAGCTGATACAGTCGCTGGCGCTGCTTATTTTCTTCTCTGATGGCATGCTGCTGAAAGATACTGTTTTCTTTCTTCCACATTTTTGGTTTGAAGGATCCTGTGGGATAATTACATTAAAAAAAATTAGCAGGTTTTCTTTGGCCATTCCACAAGTGCATAAATAATAGAAAAGGTACATTTATGTACAGATAATTAATGTTCTTCTGGACCTCAAAACACAACATCTTATTCTTTCCCATGATTCAGTTCCCTGCTGAGCTATAAAATATACTGAGCTATAAAGCGACTTGATTGACTGTGGCATTAGAGATAGCAAGCTTTCATGAGTGACATTTGCAGCTATCAAACTGTCTTCCAGACCTCGGAAACTTGCTACAGCTGTGAGGAGCCAGTATCCAGTTGTATACTTTAGGTCCAGTTTCAAAGCAGATATGTCACACTCTCTTGTCTCCCCCCATGTTTGGAAAAGTAGTTATTCTGGTCATTTCTGTGCACAACAACCACAAAGCACTGCAGGAAAATGGACAGCCAGACAAGAAATTCAAAGCCTTTGTCCTTAGCATACATATTCTAACTCCTCTTGAGAAAATACTCAGCCAGACGTGACTGTCTTTTCAGTATCAACTACTTGCTGCTGGATGTAAACCCAGCTGCTTGCAAAGCTGTCTGTAATGTTAGTGCAGCAACTAAATTTGAACCTTTCCCTGCATATTATCAACTCAAAACATCTCACAATAATTATAAAGTATAAATCATTCTTTTCTCTGCATGATTTCCATCTACCCCATTAGTATGTAAACTATCCAACAGCTACCAAAATATTTTTAAAACATCACTCAAGACTGCAATTAATTGTGAAAGACTTGTTAAAATTGCTTTCCCTCCTATTTCCCTAGCCACTAGCAATACTTCCTTATTTCTCTGCCTTCTGTTGTTGAAGGGACCTCAGCTGCCTGGATTTTGAATGGAAAAGGAGCCCCAAGGCAAGGAAATGTTGATGCTGGGCCTAAGCACTCAGCCCTCCACGCTGCTGCCTCAGGCCCAGACATGAGATGTGCACCAGGCACCAGCTTCCCAACAGCCCCTGGGGATCTGCTTTGAGACGCCAAACCCCCTGACTCCCAAACCCTCTGCAGTCTGGACTTCTCTTCCCTACCCCAGCTGGCTCCTCTCGGCTGCAGTTTATCTGCTGTGTCATTCAACCTCCCTCAGGTCATACTCCTCTGCAAATCCTGCGTAGAAGCCCTGCTGTAGCAGGGCCTTCCATCCACCCATCTCTGTCCTTTGATGCTCTGCACTGTCTGAGCAGGACCTTGTGTAGCTACCCAAGCCACAGAGCATCAGTTTTGGTGCTCATAAGAATCTCTCCACTCTTCATTTGCATTTCTGTATAGATACTTTCAGCAAATTAGTCAGTATGAATGTTTCTGGAAAATTGCCGTTGTCATTCACTCACTTCATTCAATAACATCCAAAATATTTCCAAACTCCCAGGCCCCTAACTACTGCATTTAAAGGCATGGGATCTACTGGGAACAAAATTAAGACCTCTAAACTTCTTATGACAAAGATTTCTCATTAAACTAGTACAGAGACTTCTACTGACAAGAATAATTACTCTTGCCATTTATTTAGTATTTATTATTAGAATGGGTCTCAAAGAAACAGGAAGAAAGTCAACAAAGCAAGTGCCTCAGGTCAGCTACTTTTTTAATTACAGTTTTATGCTAAAATATTCTGTTCCTGCATTAACATACTGTGTTTTAATACACAGCTTTGGCTATGAAGATCTTCAGGCAGTAGATGCTAATGAATACAAACGAATATAGCAGATTGCTCCATGGGATTTAGAAGAGCCTCTTTTTTGTTTCCTTATGTTCACGGGAGCAATATTTAGATTTAAGATTGATGACTAATTAGGATTATTTTTCTCATATAGTTAGATGTATTCATGGCCTTGAATCTGCAGTGATTCATTCCTTGAGAGAGGTTCCTTAGGGCCAGATCTGGAAATCTCATCAGAGCAGCCTATCTGATTTGTCTACAGGTCCAACATTTTGTCTTAACTAGGGAGGCACGAATGTTATGTAAATACTTTGTTTTCTGCAAAAATTAAAACATTTATTTTTAGTTCTAAGATATCCTTGTCTTTTGATCAAAGTAAGTCAGGGAATTAATCAGCCATTTTTCAGGTATTTAGGTGGGAAAAAAACCCCTAATTGACCTCATGGACAAAGAACAAAGTTTCCTTTTAACACTCAGTCTTAACCCTTCTGGGATTTTGGTGGGGATTAGAAAATCCTCTGTGTCGTCTTTACCTGCTTTTATTTATGATGGATACTTCTGATTTTGTACTTAGCAGTATGTGAGGAACATCGGAATTGTGCAACAGCGCTTCATGTCAGAGTAGACTTCCCTGTATCTTTCAATTGAACAGAATTCAAGCCTAATCCACAGACTAACTGCCAACAATTAACAAGATTTAAGTCTTATTGACACTGATGGGATTATTTTAACTGATACTAACAATGTCCTCCATCTAATGTATAATATAGACAAACCCCTCAAAACTGCAATTGCTGACTGAGCCAATTACTGCATTGGCTATTCCCCTCTTGGTCTCTCCAGACTAGAAGCATATTCACTCTTTCAAAGTGAGAGCTGTTACTTTCGATATAATGTGAAAGTTTTCATTCATAATTATCACAAAGTTAATTATTCCAGTCTTGCAAAAAGTGAAAAGGTGTTTCTGTAAGCTCCAATGCTGTCTTCTCAACCTGATAGCCCAGACATTTTCCTTTGCATTACCACACTCCTATAAAGCTTGAACAAGCAACTCTGGATCCTGACACCACGGTCCATCCAGGCCACCTCCAGATCCCCAGCCATCACCCTGGGGAGCAGAGGCGTGCTTTCTTCAAGTGTCCTCCCACTACTGAGCCCCACTCACATCAATGCCTGAAGAGGACAATTTCGATACCCTGTGCCTCCCCACTGATCTTAGGCTTGCTCACCTGAGACTCCAGACTTTGTGTTCTAATTTTGGTGCAGCTATTTGTTTCTTTAAATCTCTACCTTAATCCAATTTCAACAGATTGATCTTCTAAAACAAGACATCCAGCTAAGAATACTGTGCTGCAGTGTCTCCAGTGGCTAAACTGCTACTCCATTTTATTGGACACTAAGAACAGGAACAAATACAGTCATCTAGCAAACTAAAAGCTGCCAACATCTTACATGGATAAATAGGAAACCTGCTTTCTTCTGCTACCTGCCAAGAACATTGCCACTGCAAGTTATCAGAAAAACCTCTCCTCAGTGTTCACCCATGCAAGAGCACTTGTTCCTCTTCATTAACCAAAGCAATCAGAAAGCACAATGAGATGCAGCCCTGAATCTTGGAGCTGGAAAGTCTATCTTTCTCCAAGATGTCATCAAAATTGATCTTGCCTAGGTAACAGGACAGCAACTGACCTAGGGCTGCCCTTTACTCTCAGTTGCTTGTACTGATGGAACTGAATTTATTGTGGCAGTGAAAGATGAAAAAAGAAAGGATGATATTTGCTAAAAAAGAGACATCTACATCAATGTGAAAATGAGGAACTAACCTATAGATTTTCTACTCTGAAATCTTCCCTACCAGAGACAACCAAGCTCTTGATCCGTTTGCATACACAAAAACCAAATCCCCACTTACATGGGAAACCTTGATTCCAAAGCAAGACACGTTTTTCAAAGTGACTCAAAACTAGATTTTCCTTCAGTTCTTTGGTTATCCCCTCTAAGGTGATCTAACAGGATGACTCCTTCTCCCTCCTGGCTCCCGAGCCTGCATAATATGAATTATATAAAATACCTCAAAACCTCAAAGACCAATATGCACTTAGATATCAGCGTATGCTCTGCTGCTCTGAAATCATTAAGGACCAAGGAGACATATCTGTGTGCTGGCCTGCCTGCATCCTAACATTTTCTAAATCTTTCTAAAGGAGGGATTCAGAACACCAGTCTAAGCACACTCCCAAAATAGGAGAAGCTCTCCTGTTGAATCCATCATCCTCGTCAGAGGGACTGGATACATAAACAGCAGGATCACTAAGCCATCAACAGTTGTGGGAAAACTCCACCCCATTCACCCTGACCTTTGACTGCTCAAACCTCTGCTGTTTAAATCAAAGAGCTAACAGAAATAAATAAGTGGGATTAAAAAAAAATAAAATAAGAGTAAACGTGCTCTCCACCTCATCCCCCCCTCTTTGTCAAAACTATAGGACATAAGTTGCCCATCTAAAGTTAGGAACCAGGGCAGTAATAAGAACTAGATAGCAAACCTGCACACAAAGGTCAAGCTCCTGAATTCTTTTTTGTCTGAAATTAAGTTACCTGAAGGCTCCCTAAAGCACTGATAATCTTCCAGGAATCTGCTTAAGAGGATAAGAAAGGCAAAACCCATCACCTACCCAAAGACACCAAAACCCTTAAAGACCTGCAGGGCTCCTGTGAAAGGATGTGAAATTCAGTAATAATCCTGAGAGATAAACTCTTTAAGTGTGATTAAGAGCTATTTCCCAAAAAAACAATTCACATTTTCACCAATACTAATACAATCTAATCTAAACTCCTGAGCCTAGCACTAAGAAATCAGTAACAGACACCTTAGTCTGTCTTCACAAATAGACTGTAACAAAGAGTCCTAAAAGCTATCTGCTCTGGAAACCCCAGATGATCCAGTTAACTGGCCAACTAATTACCTGATTTTTTGTTTTCTAAGAGAAACTAATTAGCTTCATGGGATAATTTTTGGGGGGATATTTCTAGATATTTCAGTTATACAAAGACAGAATTCCAGTCCCTGAAAATCTTAAAGCTTTACTGTACTTCTGGTGGGAAAATGTACCTTTAAACAGAAAATAAAGAAGTCAGTGAGTCACTAATGGCACTCAAAGCCCCTGTGTAGCAGGTTGACAAATGGCAGTGTAATTTTTCTATAATGAAGTAAACCAGAGCAGGGAAGATTTATATAAACCATCCAGAAAAGCACAAAGTCAAAGCCTGGGCCAGGGCTGCAGCTGGATCTCATACACGCGTGAGGCTCAGTCCATTTGATCAGATGTATATCAAAGCTTGAACCCACAGTACCAGCACATGATTAGAACAGGTAGCAATGGTCACTGGAAGCCACTGTTCATCATTAGCACACAAAGCTGTCTTCTGTAAATCTCATCCATGTTCCGGCCATCCTCAGAGAGTATCCTCGGACTGCCCATTCTGCAGATTTTATCAACTTTTCTCACAGCCCCTGCTATAACACCAAATTAAGGAGCTAAACTCCCCCTAATCTTTCTTGGCAAGGCCTGTAGGATCTGAGTATCAGATAGATACCACTGTGACAACTCACATGCCAACAAAGAAAAGGTTGCCTACTCAAAATTCATCCGGGCTGAAAACTCATGGCATGAAGCAGCTACCTTTGCACAGGGGCTGAAGAGCCAAATCACCTTATCCCTGGTGCAGGCAGCTATGGGGATGCTGCCAGTCACACTTAGGCTAACACAGCTCAGAAGATTGCAAGAGCAGATGTTACTGCTGTGAGATCAGCCTTGGTAGCCTTTTTAAGGCAAAATTCCTACTAATTCAGGGATTTGTGCACATGGGGAACAAAGACCATATCCAAAATTTAGCACACGCTGTTAAAAGCTGATCTTCACATGTCATGGAATAAACAGAAAACTTAAGGCTGACCAAAAATACAACATGGACACGTACATGAGAAACAGCTTCAGAACACAGTGTCCAACAATTCTCCAAATACCAAAACGGTCCCACTGGCATGTCTGCAAAGCCAGCGAGTTGTCACTAACCAGCAGCTTAACTCAAGCACAAGCTCCACGCAGAAGCCTCAGCACTACCATAATTCATAGAGAGCACGGACTAATGGAGCTCAGATACAGCAAAGAAAAGTGTCCTGGGGAACAGTGAGTAATATCTGTATTTACAGCAGGGTTTCCTCAACTCCCCAGATTACCAGGACATTTGGTATGGGCACTGGACTGTCACCAAGACCTATTACAATAACTACAGTCAGTTTCTCATTAAAAAAGTCACCCTGAAAAATGGGTACTGCAAGGGCAGTAAAACTGAGTGAAGAAAATAGCTTAACTATTCTGGGATGCTGAATACTCCCCACTGGAGAAGCTCAAGAGGAGACCAGACTATAATGGCTTGTCTGATTTCCTCTTTTGCTCTATTACTAAAAAACACTTTCAAGTACTGTTGTATAAGGCTGGAAGGAGATACAAAAGAATGCCTGGAGCAGATCTTCAGGAAAAACACCTGAACCAAAATGATTTGCTATTTAGTAAATGCTTTGTTGTATACTTGCTTTTTTCCTTTTCTTTTTCAAATGACTAGCACTACCAAATTTTTTTCAATTTTACCTTGAAGATTTACCTTTGCTGTTTAAATGACAAATTAGAGCAAAAGGAAAAAGCAGCAGCACATAAAGACTCCATCTGGAAATGCTTTTTGGAAATAAAAATAACACAATGCAAGAAAGGTTTATTTTCTGGCATGATACCATGCTGAAGTTACTACTTTTCCCTTCTTTTTTATAAGTAGGGCCAAGAAGCCAAGATTGAAAATCTTCCAAGAGCACAAGAACATGTGAGCCTATAATGAGGCTACCACTTCACAGAGCTTTCTGCCATTGTTGTTAAAGTTTCATCCAACTGGTTTCCACAAGTGCAAGTAGCTATCCCTTTATGGATTACAGCATCTACAGTGAGAAACAGATTCCTGTATGACCCTTCAATACATACACACAATGTCTCCATATAAGCCTACAGAAGACACTACCTGATGAAGATTTTTCATGGATACTGTCCATTCTCCCTAAGGAAAAAGCCCCTTCCCTAAGGACACCTCAGGTGCCAGATCTACTTCCAGTTGGAAGGAGGCTTATAGTTGGTAAGGGACTGACCCAGCTCATTGGATGTAATGTCTCCAACCTCTACTGCTCCCAAATATTATGTTATTTTCAAGTGCTTGGGTTGCTTACAGGCTCTAATCCTTCTTAGTCTGCAAGGGCACCTTGGACATGGATTGAACTCATCATCCTGCAGGGAGTATAAACCCGAGAAAGACAGAAAGACACTTCCTGTCTTCAAGCAGAAGTAGTAGCAGCAAGGTCTGGATAAAGGGGATCTCAGCTGCAGCATTCCCAGGAGAACTCCATTGTACAAATCCTCATTCTGTTACAGAACTTCCATTGAATTCATCTGAGACAAATATTCAGAGAATAAGAGAATGCCAGTAGTAACTCAGGAGGAAAAGCCAAATAAGTATAGAAAGACCTGGCTAAGGAAAAACATGCCCAACTGTACCCCCCTTCATTACACCTCTAAATACTTGATTGGCACTGCATCTATGGGTGGGTAATTTTCACTGTCAAAATAATGGAAAAGCTGAAAAAAGATTTGATTAAGAATAAAAAGATGATTAGCATTACCTATTTCCAACATTATGGAAAACAGAACTTGTCAGACTAACCTGATATCTGTGCTTTTATGATGTTAAAAGTTTGGTTGATACACATAAAGTCATGGTAATAGACTCTAATGTATTATGGTCTCTGCAATGTATTTGATTTGGTAGTGAATGACATTTTGATTAAGAATATACAGCAATAAAAATAAACTCAGAAGACATTAAATGGATCAAACACAAGATAAACGATAGCCTTCAAATGCTACAGTAAACGTGAAACACTTATCATGAAGAAATGCTTCAAATGGATCCTGCAGGGACCCATTCTTTAGGCCAGTGCTATTTAGCATTTTTAGAGTGACCTGGAAGAAAGCATAAAATCAATACACATGGAGTCTGGAGATGATACAAAGCCAAGTTTCAACAGTGATGAATAACAAAATGTGAGTCAGCAGTCAAAAGACTGCTTGACAGGCAATACATAAAAAACTAAGTATCTTCCAATAAGGAGCAAATACAAGGTCATAATTCTAAAAACACAAGGGCCAGTCCTTATTCACAGGACTCTGATGCAGGAGAATAATTTTGGGTAAAAAAAGCCAATTTTGTTATCACGGATGATCAGCATAGACTATAACAAAAAGATCACAAACAAAACAGTATACTTGGTCGTATAAACATAGTATCTACTCAGGATAGAAAAGTTCTAATATTGTTGTATTTGTCCATCATGTGATGCTCTCAGTCAAGAAATTACTTTGAAAATTGGAAAGTTCACAACTGCCGCGAGAATCAGGAAGATTCTGGAAAACACATTCAAGTAAGGGATTACAAATCATTTTAGTTTAATGCACATATTGTCTGTATTATTAAATATTATATTTGTATTTAAAAAAAGTGCATTAATATATGGGAAAACTTAACAGACACCCCATGCCCTAATTAAGGGATATCTGGGCACTTTTATTCAGAATGTAATGCTTTCAACTGAGGAGTTTAATTAAATCCTTAATCTATGTACTTTAAGAAATCCTTCAAATTACATTTCCTTATGGATCCCCTAGAAACTCAAAATGTGGACTAATGTTGTCACAGACTAGATCATAGAATACTCTGAGCTGGAAGGGATCCACAAAGACCATTGATTATGAAGATGATTATATAAAGATTACCTGAAGATCAGTACTATCCAGTGATACATTCTTTCAAACCTTGGAAATGGACACATTCAAACTCAAGCCAAGACTTTAAACAAGAAAAGCAAAACTGACAATGGTCACAATCTCCCAAGGATGGCTGGAGAGTCTTCATCACTTTTTCATCAGCACCTGATTCCTTCCAAAAGGATGTCCCATGAGATCAAACATGATTTCATTTAAGCCCTGTTTAATGGAAAGCAGACCAGACTTCAGTGCTATTTTTTGGCCTGATTATTTCGGTATTAACTCAAAAATTAAATCCTGTGGTTTTTCCAAAAGAAAAGGGTTGAATGGGACTGTGCCTTCTAGTCTGCTATCATGGCACTGGGGATTACCAAGCACTGGGGGCCCAAAATAGGGTGACCAATTTAATTTCATTCTGTGTCTTACAGCAGTCCTCCAGGAATAAAATGTGTAATCCAATAAGCCACACAAATCTCAATAGGCTAATCACATTATTTTAAACCCTTTTTAATCAACTTAATTATTTCTTCATTAATCACATTTACGCTGATTCAGATCAGCACCATACCTAAAATTAGCAATGAAGTTACAAAAATCAATAAAATTAGGTAATGAAACTGGTTTAATGGGATTTTTTTTAAAATTCCAAATTGTCAGTCTCAACTGAATTATTAAACAGGTTGAGATAAAATACATACAGCCAAATATGAAGTATTTGGGCAAGGCAGGGCAGTGTTTTATCTGACCTACAATGCACTTGGGGGTGAAATTTTGCTTTATGCTATCTAAAGGCCCTCGTTTTCTTCAAGAGAGAAAAGCAATTTTCAGCATGCCCAACAAATGCATCACTGTGTGAGGAAAGTGTTCATCAGCTGAGGAGAGTGCCCTTGAGGTGTAGGAGTCTGTAGAGCTGGTGTGCAGGCTCTCGGTGGGGGCACAGGCATCGCCCCCCAGGAGCCCACAGGACAGACCCCTGTGTCCCCCCGGCCCTCCACAGCTCAGCCGGTGTGGGTGGAGGTGTGATCCCTGCACACATGGCACCCCTGTCCTGTTTGTGCTCTCTTAACCCTTGTGTTGACAACCTTGTCAACAAGCTCCATCACAAAACAAGGATTAGGGAAAGCTTTCTGATTGCTCCTCTACAACATGGGCACCGAAATGTGGCTGTACTTATCCAAAGACTCAAAAATTCCTCAAATATTTTTTACTTTTGTTTTTATTTTACTCCCACCTACAGCTTTTAGCTTTGCAACTATGGGCACGGTGCATACCAGACATCCCCCTTCAGCATCCTTGGGCTGAAAAGCAAGGATTACACATAAAACATGCCTGCTGGTATCAGAGCAGTTTCAAGCCATGAAATGTGCTCCTACACCGCTAAAGGGGTTGGCAGGGCTGAAAACGACTTACAAGTGAAACAATGATTTCAGTGGTGCACTTAGCAACAGTATGACAAATTAAGCATCTCCCTTACAAGCAAAACACAGATTTCTTCATTAATAGAAAAGAAAGAAGTATTCAAGAAACAGCTGTGGTGCCCTCATTAAATCTTATTATATGACTCACATCAGTAGGCATATTCCAAATTTTTAACAATGCAGACACAGAATGTTTTCATTATTCATCAAAATAAGCCATAAATTAGGCAGGTTACAGGCACCTTGATAAGCTGCAAACTGCAGCATCATAAACATCCAATTTGTTTAACGAATAATTGATTTGTTATGGAGATGTGCTACAATTTTTAATCACATTCCTTCAAAATTAGCCACCTTGAAGGGCAAAACTCTCCCAGAGCTCATATCTTAGGGAGAAAAAAACCAGTTGCAAGTTTGGTTTTGTGTTTTTTAAGAAATAAAGGAATGTAATTATAATGTAGTTTTATCCTGGTCATATATATATATTTGCTAAGTAATCATAATTTTTTTTTAATCTTAGAATTAAACGATGTGCATGGCTGAGTATTACAGTCCCTTGGGTTTTATACGTGCATTTTTACGGTTTAAGTATATCACCAACCTGGTGTAATTGCCTCCATCCAGTTAATATTTAAGCATTATGTTTGAGTGGTTATAGGGGTTTTAGAAAAAATTTGAACTCTAAGCACAGTGTAACTACACTTCAGCTGCAACATAACTTCGCACTTATGTGGAGAAAGTAACACTTCAAATCTCCAATAGTTTTGTACACTTGCAACATTTAGAAAATGTTGAGCAAGGAGAAAAATGTTGGATTTGCAGCCAGAAGAGTGGGAACCTCCTTCAGCTCAGAAGCCCAGGAAGACCCTGAGGAAACACTATCTAATCTGGATTTGTCTCATGGTTTCCACAAGACTCCAAAATGTTTCTGATGCACAAATCTCAGTACCTTGGGAGAAAAGGCAGCTTCTGCCAGCGTCTTCATCTATCCCCTCACCTGAGGGGGGATACAGGTCAGAAAAGGGGGCTTCTAGCAGTGGGGGCAGGAGCAGCTGGGCCAGGGGGTTGGGAAAGCTTTTGGTTTTAAGAGGTCCAAATTTGGTATTTGCCTTCTCAAGGACAGAAAGCCACAGACCCCATTGCTAAACCACAAGCTTCCCTTATCGTTCACATTGTCATTAACACCAACACACTCTGCCCAGAGCAATTCGAGAGGGTACTAAAGGACCATTAAATACTGGCCACGTTTAGTTTTGCAAGTGTGAACAAGAGGTAGTAGAAGAGTGACGTTAGTGAGCACTGGAACCACTTCTGCATGGACAAAAATCAGCTCAGAACTCACTGTGCTTTCAATGGGCCCTTTAAAATAGATTATGCTTTGTAACAACTGTGTGATTCAGATGTTGCTCATTTTAAGTTTTAATCTTACAAACATACACATTTAGTCCCCACGGTCACACTGTCCATTTGTTAATAATCTATTTAGATCAAAATAGGTGTGACTGTGCATTTGTTCATCCAACAGCTCCTCAACAGCTCCTTTTTAAACTCTAGTGCTCTGACTTTTCGAGACTTTTAAAGGTAATCCCTCCCACCAGGGAAACAGATTCTAAATTTAATGGTGTGTATTTTACATAAACAGATACAGTGAAAAAACAAATGTTGAGAAAAAGTCCATTTCTTCTTGAAATATTAACTCCCTCCTTTCTTCTTTCTTGCTATTTTTCATTAGTTCCTTTAGTTGGATGTATGAGCAATGAACGCTCCTGAACACGTATACTTTTCCCCTTTATTCACCTTGGGGCAACATCTCTCTTCAGCTGCAGAACTTGCTAACTCTTGGAAAGAAGAGGCCATAGGTAGGCAAGAAAGCCCCCTGGCAGAAGCCAGCAGCATTGAGTGCCCCAGACACAGGGGAGCACACCCATTCTCAGGCTGGACTGCTCCAAATGCAGCATACCTGGGAAAGGCCAGTGTCTGAGCTCTGTTTTTACAGATGACAGTAGTTTTTCCTAGCTGGTTGCCTCAGGAAAATAATATTGCTGTAAATAGACCTCTTAAGATTTTTTTTTTAAGTGTCTGTCTTTAAATGGAAGACTAAAAAGGACAAAAATTCAAAAATTATAGAAAATTATAGAAAATTGTAGAAATAATTTGCTCTGCTTGTCAGCTTTCCATTTCAAAGCTCTTGATGAAATTTCTCGTCTTAACCCTAAAGCAAAGCTTTATGCAATGAAGGCCCAACATATTTTCTATCTGTTTAATTATAATAATGAAGACTTTGGTAATGCATTTAGAAGAACTACAGTCTAATCAGGGCTGTAACCAGAGAACTGCTTTGTTATACCCAGGAGAATTTGTCTGTCTTAATTAAGTCTCCTCTCTCAGACACAGAACACAGAGGCTCTTTTATCTGAACTATCTTATGTAATTGCAGAACAGCCCTACTTGCTGCATACAGCATGCATTGTTTGCAGTGCAGTTTCTAACACTATCATCATGTTTCCTAAAGCAAAAGTATAGAAACATAGAAATCAGTCTAGACAATGCCCTTGGATATGGTAAATGGTATGCACATGCTTCTGTCTTGTACTTCAGCAGCAGAGACTGCAGTAAAATATGAATGCCCTAATGCTCACATTGATCCCAATCACTCTGAATTCCCTTAGTTCACACAAGGCAATTGTTCTTTACTTAGCTCAATTTAATGAACGCAGAATCTAGCCCACAGGAGCAATGTATGAGATCTGTGGAAATCCCATTCTTAACTGTACCATATTTTCTGGATATACTATTTTAAGGCATGTTTGGAGTCAGGAGAAAAGTACAAAACACTGTGGCAATACCAGATATTTTACACAGAGATTTACAAAAACGAAATCTTTTTAGAACTACCACAGACACTAAACTCCATACCTTATTAATTTCAGTGGGTTTTGTCTCTGCTTTTTTCTCACTTTGAATCAATACTGAAGCTTATTAAAATATGTTCCTCCTTATGCCTATACATAAGCCAAATAAATTTCTTTTTTTTCCCATAGGGTGGTTTCATGTGGGATCATTAGTAAGTAAGAGAAAAATAATCAACTCTTTGTGTGCAGTAAAGTGGCAAACATGTTTTTTAACTACGTACTTTGGGAAATAATACATTTCTAACTCATTTTCCAAAGACAATTAAAAATGACACATTACGTGTCATTGAGTTCCTCGGCTATTAGGTAAAGTAAGGCACAGCAGATACTCTGTAATTGCTAAATTACTCTGTTGATCAAAGCACACTCTTGTAGCTCAGCAAACTGAAATCACATTACTGCTCTCATGAAAAATGATTGTTCCACCCTGCAACCATTTGCTGGTATTTTAAAACTCAAACACTGATTTCAGAGCTCCAAGTGAAATGTGGTAATTCAACAAGCACTGCCATGTGCACCAGCACACCAAGACAGGGATTTTGGTTATAAAGCTGGCATAACCCAACCTCAATCTGTGGTTCCTTCCTAAACTCTCACAGAAAACTGTTTTCTCCTATCAACAAGAACGTACCCCAGAATAAACTCACACTGGGGAAGTGTATGAAAACTACACCATCCAGAAATCACCCAAAATACTGAATTACAAAGGACAAATTTTTCAGGGGTCTGAATACATCCTTTGATTTCAGGGTCAACATGGCTATCAGAAGCGGGACAATTGATGTAACTAAACCTGTGAAGAACTGAGGGGTAGAACAGTTTTAGAGTATTAACTGAGCTGGGCTGTTACCTTCCACAGTTTAGAGTTTACTTTTGGTGACACACTTATTCTGGATACCTTTATGCTAAGCCTGGAGCTTCGTCTTTCTCTGCTGCCTGAAAACACAGGTCTTGAAATTAAATTCTGAAATCTAATAGGCCAATATACAAGACAGCATATGAAGCAGGTTTTCCTTGCATCCTGTTTCTGGGAAACACAAGTACAGATGTCCCATATATTGTACATAGAATCAGAGGTACTTACGTGTCAACCACTGAAGCTACAGGTCTGACTCCAGAGTAACATCCACATAAGCACAAGCGCCATTACTTTGTTTTGCATGAAGCACAGACCTGATGATACATCCCCAGCTCTTGCTGAGTCAACGAAGCGTTTAAACACAGATCTACTGTATTCAGTGAAACTTAAGAGATATTTTAGTGCTTTGCTGATCTGAGGCACCCACAATCATGCAGGAAACAGAAGGCAGACATGCTGTGAATGCTGCTGACATGTTGTAATACCAAGCCACAAACCACCCCTCTGTTTTCAAAGACTGCTCGAGCTCTGCATCAAACCTACATGTTTTGTGAATCATATCTTCATGGTAGGAATGTAGCAGCATGCAGCAGAAATAAGTCAAACAGTTGTCTTGGTAAAATAAAATGTTTCTTTGCCAGTGCAGAAAAGACACCACACATCATTCCTAAGTGTTTTTTCAACATGTTTGCTTGGAATATCTTCCAGAAAAAAGACAGACTACATACCTGAAAAACAACCCTTTTCATTTCTGACCATAAACATAATCTGAGGGCAGGGAGGAGACATGGACTTGAAGCCTCTTAACCTAAACCATACCCCTTTCACCATGAGTTCCCCAATAATGAAGGTATAATAAATGGCTCAGTTTGGCTAATATCAGTTTGGCTATGCTGTTTTCTTAAAAGTTCCATTGTAATTGTTTTTCCTTCTTGTATTTGAGAGCTCTTATTCATGTAATACCAGAAAATATACACAGAAGTGCCCCACGACCTCTGCCATTTTTATAGACTTTTACAGTGATGACATGAAAAAAATGTTTGTTTCAGCAGCCCTTGCACAGAGCTGCTCCCACACAAACCCAAAACCAGGTTCTGAAGCAGTCCATATGCACAGCCTCATCAAGAAAATTACATGCTGCCCATAGCTTAATCTGAATTTTCAGAGAGAGAACATGTCTCTTAAGTTGATTAGATGCAGGTGTTTATTCTACAGGGAAAAATGGGACTTCAGGCCTGGAAAATCATCTTGTGTTTTCTATTTAAGCCTTTGCAAAGAGACAATGTTTGGCAAATAGATGTATTTTAAATACACATCCTGCACATGTTTATACTCCATTTATGACTTACACAAGGAACTGAGAGTAAAGCTGTGCTAAGTCCTGTGGCTTGAGACAGGACACATGAGCCTGAGCACACAGGCACACAAGCACCAGCATGAAGCTGTGTAAGAACACATCACACACAGCTAAGAACACTGACACACAGCTAAGACAGAGCCGTGAAGGGATTCCACCAATACCTTTCCAAATGCAACCTGCATAATAATAAAAAAAACTTGGTACATTTTGAGACATTGCAAGAGTAAACATTTTCTCCACACAAATCTCTCCTTGAAGCCTAGAGGGCAATCATGTCTTGCAGGGATGATTACACAGCATCCAGAAAGGAGATAGAGCTGCAGAACAAGAAAATAACTCCATCACAGAGAAACTGGGAAAACCAGCATAAAGCTTCTCTCTCTGTAATTATCTTGGTAGAATAATGGCAGAATGATACAAAAAGAGCAACTAGAGCCCCTTCCAGCAAACATTGCTACTGCCTGGATTAATCAGACAGAGGTGTTCCTGAAACTGATACATAAATTGACATTAGTTCAGTCTGCATGTATAATACCAATTCAATCTCATTTTTCATACCAAATTATGCTGGATTTTAATTAAAATCTTTTAACCGAAAATTAAAATGTCAGTGGTGATGCACAGATGCTGCTGAACAGATTTATCTTCCCCCTAATGCAAATAAAACAAAAAATAAGAAGAAACACCTCAGAGCAAGAGTTTCAAGCAATAGTCTGCTCAGCCAGCAGCAAGGACTGGCACCACTGAATTAAGTTTCAGGGGTGTATTTTCTTTCTAAACTCACCTTTCACTTCCAGTGACATGCCAGCAGGATCAGAGACTGCCCAGATGAACTCTATTAGTCAAATAGCACGAAAACAAAAGCAAATAGCTCCTAAATGCTGTATAGCAGTAATAATACATGACTCAGGAAACTCCAAACAGCTTTTTCACTCACCAGGCAAAAAATGGCCCCTTAGCAAAACAGAAGCCTTGAACTCCCCAAGCACCCATCCACACAGGCACAAAGAGTGTGTGCTCATCTGCCTCAGCTTCCCCCACCTGAACACCACCTTCCAACTCTCCAAAAATATTCAGCAGGGGAGAAGTGATAACAGGGGAGCCATGCAGTTCAACACCCATTTTCCTCAGCCACTGCTCTAGTGAGGCCTAACACCACTTCTTCCCACTACTAATTGCTTCAAATGAGCTAGCGAGGTTTGACACAGCATTCACTTACCAACAGCTCCCTGGGGTGCTCCCCAAGGTCCATTTTGTACCTACTCCTAACCTCAAACTCACAATGATTTTAATCAGAGTGTTCAATCTACATCAAAGATCCACAGGATCACTGTCATGAAGTGAGACCTGCAGCTCTTCTCTCCAAAGCTGTGATTTCTGATGTTTCCAGAGGTTCATCTGTTTGGTTCAAAGAAGCCGAAATAATAAACTTTGTCCTCCTCACGCTAGTCACCAGCTTCAGCCTGAATTTCTAAGTGCACACATGTTTTGTGCCCAGCGCCATACACAGCCAGGCTCCACTGATGCTCTGGTCATTTGCTGAAACACTTTCTCTGATTCCATAAATAAAGCCCATTCCATGACTTAATTTCACTTTCTAGCAATGAAATAAATAAGAGAGATAATGAAATGTTGCATATTGCAATGTACTCTTACAGTGAGTGGGGAGCCCTTAAGGAGAGTGGGAACATAAACAAAAATTAAGGCATGAGTCATAGAGTTCAAGTCAAAGATAAAAAGGGGAAAAAGAGCAGCGAGATTAGCAATACACAAAGAGGGTGAAAAAATTACAAACAAAGGAGAGAAGTAATAAACAGGGGCCCACGTAGAAGTGGCTGTCAGGCATCAGCAGCACACTTCAGAAGGGGACAAACTAGAGCTTTTGACACCTTGCTCAGTTCAGCTTTCCATCCTCATTAAAAAAGCATCTGAAAAAGAAAACCTTGGTTCTCCTGGGAACACATTTCCTTCTCAACAAATGTTACTGAGAGTTGCACTATTGATGTCAATAAAAGGAGGGTAAGTTTAATCACTAGAGCTAGTTTTTGCTGATGATCTGCTGCTCAAGGTGCTAATGGTTTGAGCCTAATTTTGTGGTAATCTGACTGTATTCATCCTTAGGTTCCTTTACTGCTGAGTTATCTCACATTACTCTACCTGTCAGGTCTTGGGAACTGAAAATTATTTCTCTGCAGTATTAAAACAGCTGAAAAAATAAAATGGATATTACTAATGGGCAGTGCCACAGCACTGGTGTTTGAAGAAAATAAGGCAGTTCTACAGAGCTGAATTATATTACATATTTGCACAGGGCAAATTGTACAGGAAATACTCTTCTCCTTAACTGAGTCTTGCTGTTAAAACAGATCAGTCTGGAAAAAAAGAAAGAATAGATTTCAGAATGGCAGAAAAGCCAGCCTGATCTTTGCAGCTGCCTGCTGAGCTCCAGCACACCCCCACACAACCCCGCATGGCAAAGACTGGGGATGCAGAAGGCAATCAGCAGTTCTCATCCTTAAGACTAAAGGTCAAATGAACCAACCCTCCCGTGGCAGCAGAGGTATGTGCTTCCAGTGAACACCCAAAGGCAGAGACGCTCAACATGCCACCACTTTACCAGCAGTGGCTCAGCCCTAACCTGTCAACAAACACAAGCGTTTTGTGCAGGACTATTTCCAAGGGTTGGTTTTCCTTCTGCTTGTCCTCTGCAGACCTGAGGCAGGTTGGGCAGCTGGGTAAGCCCATCAGGCAGCACAGAGGCAGCAAATGCCTGAGACATGCAAGACACCCCACACTCAGACGTGCACATGGTGACTCACAGCATCCATTTCAGTTGCCAAAACTGTTTAATAAACTACTACTAGACTTGAGGCTTGAAATTTCTCAGGGATGTTTAGACTGAGAGCTTATACAGTGACAAACTTCTGGCTTTGAAAAAGACTGTTAAAACCTATCTTTGGTCGTTTACACATCCACTCCTAGTGTGAGACCTGCCATCTGCCTACTGTGATTTGCCAGTTACGCTGCCGTACCCGCAGCCACCACGCTGCTAAAACACGCAGGCAAAAACCTCTCTCGGTGTTCTTACCCACACACTGTTGCCTGAGAAGGAGCAGGTGGCTTAGGGTTAGAGGCAGAGGGCAGCAGGACTTGGTCATTTATACCCTGAGCACTGCCCTACAGGGAGGCTTTTCCTCTCCAGGAGCGGTGAGAAGCAGTACCATCCCCAAAGTCCATGCAGGGAATACAGAGAGCTAACACCCATCTGCTGCCAGTGCATTGCACTGCCCGACAGCAAACCCTCCATCACAACTGCACCCACCCCTACAATTCCACTGCCCTGCTTTTTTGGACACTAAGCAATTCCAAGAGCTAATAAAATTGTCAGCTCTCCCACAGACGCCTCATTCGACCTTAGACAGTCAAATCCTCCCTCCTTGCATCAGTTCATCACCTACAAGATCAAAATCACTCACCTGATTTCCATTCCTGCTCCAACCCACAGAAGCTGACCTGGGGGACCAGCACATGGAGCAGCAGCAGCTGTGTGTTCAAACAGGGGACTCATCTACCTGGCATACAGTAAATTCATGTTCCCTGTTCCTTCCTCACCTGCATGAACCCAAATGCATACAGTACACTGTTTAAGAAAGAGGTAATTTCAATTAAATAGTAGTCCTAGGACATTCTGTGAGCATTCCTGAAAACCAAGCATTTGGATGAATTTTCTTCAAAAGCCTCTAAACAAACACTCAGCTCTGCTGTAACACTGCTGCTTTCCCCTTAGCTTAGTAACTGTGGGAGGCTATTTATATCATTCCCCTTGCAACATAAAAGCCATTTCTCCAGTCAAGCCTCTACATTATAGATGGTTATTTTTTCCTTTATCATGAGCCTGCTGATAGTCTCTTTCATAGGGAGGCAAAGCACCCAGCTGAATGATGAAGGTGGCGGCAGAGAAGCAATCACGCTCGTGCAAGGGATCTCTCCCAGGGTTTTATGCTGTTTGTGAAGGCCTGACTCCAGTGCCATGCAGGCTGTACATCACTGTGATTACACTGACTAGGTTATTCTGATTTACAGCAGAGACAGACAGAGAGGCAGGAAATTGGCCCAGCAATGATGTACTAATGTCTACTCTTCTCCAGAAGCTCAGTGCTTCAAAATACAAAAATGTTTAAACCATGTTTTTGATAAGTATGACAAATCATGTAAAGTCATTACAATTTTATTAGAGGAAACATTTTCAAATGCATTGATTAAATTAGGAATAATGACTTGGACCTGAAGTTATAAACCTCTAATCTCATCAGCACTAACGACCTCCTGAAATAAAAGGGAGGAAGTCAGCATCCTCATGGCTGAGACAAAGAAGGCACAGCACACGACAACAGCTCTTTATCAGCCGTGCTACAAAGGATAAAACTGTGGAGACAAAGACTGCGGAGAGCCAAATCTCAACCTACATGTTAAAAATAGCTCCAGCTACCTCCAATTTTAAACCTATTTTAAAACTACTTAATTTTTGAGCTCTGACCAACATTGAGACACTTACTGTAGTCAAAAAGCAGCTTATATAAAAGCAATGTTACTTTGTACATATTCACAATGAAGCATATGGAAAACTATGGAATGTGTTTGACCTATAATTGTCTTCCCAATGCAAATGGCTTCTGACATGCATATTCCAAAGTGTAAGTTGCATGCAAATATCCCACGCACCAAACTGCTGACTCTGAAGGACATGCAGCAAGGAGCTAGTCACAATATGGTATTCACCTTCCCACTCTTCTATTACTGAAAGTCCCCCTCCTCCTTGATACTGACACTGATCTCCCTCCACAGTCTACTGAGACACGAAAGAAAAGGAAAGGTGTAGACTTCCACTGCATGTAGAGACTAAAGATAGGTCCAATTGCCCCTTACCTTCCTGGTGCTGACTGACAAAGAAAAGGTATCGCCACTGAACAGGCTTAACTTGTAACCTGTATTTTGAGGTGCCATTCTCAAGATTAGGGAGACCTATCTTGGTAAAGAGCAAGGAAAAATACAAATATGACAGCGCATTTTTTAAAGTCTTCCCCTGGGTCCTGAAGGTGGTAAGGACTTGTTCTCATCCCTTATGTGATTGAGACATTCTGAGGGTCACGTGAAACGTTAATGCCAAATGCCTGCACACACTCAGCAGAGCAGGTGGAAAGCCAAGCACGGTCCTCGTGTCCTTCTTCTAGGGTAGCTGCAAAACCTGAGAAGTCTCTTCCCTGAGAAGTCTCTTCCCACTGAAGGTACTTGCTCCTGGTGGAAACAGCCAGCTAAAGCTAAACTGTTCGTTCACTAATGTGTGCCTAATTGGGGCCTTCTGTGCTGAATCCTCCTTTTATCCTCCTCAACAGCAAACATTACAAAGGATGTTAATCCATTTTCTCTTTTTCCGCTCACATGTTTAGCCCTTTCTGTCTCATTCTATGAAAATTGGAAGCAAGAGGAAAGAGTGGAATCAATGCATGTTATGTCTGTCAAAATATAATGTATGGGAGAAAGCAAACTGGTCTTCCCTAAACTCAATTATTACCTCACGTCTTCTGGAACACCAGCAAGTATAAGAAACTGGTGATGGAAGAAGGATTGTTTTAATGAAGTTCGCACCTCAAAATTTAACCAGAATAAAAAGGATAAAATAATAAATAAAATAAGAAGAATAAAATAGCAAAATATGCAACATTGTGGAAAATCAGCAGAATTATCTGAGTGCTTTTCTTCATTTTCCCTAATTTATGCAGACTTTAGATTTATATACTTGTCTTTCTTGTAAGGACTATACAAGATAATGCACAATTACTTCATTTGTTCATTAACCTTCATCAGCCTTGTTTCATCTGTCAGATAAAAGGAAAATACTGGTAATACATAACTGTGTATTAACACTATTTTTGCCTGTCTCACCATGAGCTCAAATCCAAGAAATGAGCCTCACCTATAACAGGGAACAATTTAGTTTAACTTCCCTTCAAGACCCAAAAAACTCATCTTGCCCCTTCTCCCCCCCACCTCCCCCATCAAAGTAGCCAACATAGTGAAAAACTGAGTTTCAGAGCTTTGGATCACAACCACTGGGACCTTGCTAGCCACAGATACATTCCTCCTTGGTAGAAGCTAGAAAGATGCTCTTTTGTGCACCTCTGGAATTTCCAGGAACAAAACACAGAAATAATCTCACTTGTGGATCCAGGAACAGGAAGGAATGATTCACCTTGCACACTCTATGCAAATTTGGTCTAAGAGTGCACGCAACTAATTATTAGAAGTGGATCACTATGATAAGATTCTTTTCCTTAAACTGAAATTCCAGATTCAAGGCATGAGTTTGCTTGCCATTTTTTATTTACCTTTCCTTTATTACAGGAATAAACTTTATATTATTAGTCTGTTTCTGTCATTAAAGATGTAGTGTGTGCAAACACTGATGAGTGTTTCTTTACCAAATTGCTCTGTTCTAACAAATGAGATCAACATCTTTTACTGCACTACACATAGGAAATATTTAGAATAAACAAAAAGAGAACATTGGCTACCCACATGCATTAAATATCTGGTAGTAAAGTGAAAACAATACATGTGGTAGTGCAGCTGCACAACATTAGGATAATTGAATCTGTTCTCCATCTCTCCAACCATTGAGTTTCAGCCTTTTCTCAGTATTCTTGAGTTATCTTTTTTCATTGTAAATAGACTTCATTTCCAAACTCTTCCCATCTTTATTTCTTCCCTTGAACTCACCTCTGAGAGACTTAATGAGGACAGAAAATTGATCAGCAAGTACATTTTATTCCTTATTTGAAAGCACATAATGTTTCTCACAAGTCCTCTTTGTAGGAAGATGTGTCTGGAAGTACTTCTCTTCTATAAATACATTAAGAAAGATGAAAGAGAGAGGCACAGCAAAACCCAACGACTTCGACTTCGTTAGCACAGATGTGCTCTTGAGATACCAAGACTGCAATACCCCTTCCAGCTATGCACTGCCAGCCCAGATGGTTTTGGGAGATTTTGTTTACTCAGGTCATGAACCTCAAGTACCCCAAGTAATTCACCTTTGCTGAAACTTGGCTCTCTTCGAGCAGTGTGAAGCACAACTCTGTTTTTTCTTATTAAATTTAAAAATATTTTAATTAAAAACAAAGTCACAAATGGTTGGTATTCAAACACAAATTTTCATCTGTTTAGGGACCATTTTTTACATGTGAGAGTTTTGTCTCCCAGAGCTATCCAATTCAAAATTAATTTATAGCCCTGTCAGCAGAAAAATAACAACAACCACAGCCTGACAAGACCTCAGCATGGGTGATATAAACAACCTTCAGCAGAACACACTGGGGTGCAAGTTAGCTGACATGCAACTACAAAAGTAGTAGGAAATAAACCCAGCTAGTTACCTTTAAAAATACCAACACAGTATGCTCAACATTTTCTTTTCTATTGTTGAGTGCTGTAATTAGTGGTTAGTAAGCAGCTGTGTGATGGCAGCAACCAGATGTTGCAACGGGATGTTGCACAGCACTGGTAGGTGTGTGAAAAAAAGAGGCAACAGTTGGCCTAAAGGGCTGACTGTTAATATTGCTTGCATTATTCTAATTTCTAAAAAAAGCATCTTAGAAGAACATTTAATTTAAAAGACACTCAGAAAATACACTGGCTCATCAGTCAGGCTATTAAGACAGAATAAGCGTGTTAATAATAATTAAAAATAAATACTGCGTTAACGATAAAGAGAAATTAGGCAGAGCAGTAACAATAAATTATATAGTTTGAGATAAAGCCTAAGAAGAGCTATGTTTTTTCTTCTCTACATTACTACACATGTTCTATGGGGTGTTGGGTTTAAGACCTTTCCCATGTAATACAAGAGTCATTTTAAAATTGAAATGGAAAAGAGTTTGTGAAAAATGAAAGTATATTTAATCACAGAATGGACTCAAGACTTGCATTAAATGAACTGACCCTATCCGGCTCCATTCATCTGTACATTTCCCCCTCAACAAAAATGGAAAGTGGGTGGGGAGCTGTTTCAAGTGCTGTTAAGCTTCCCACTGATGTGAGCAGCTTACTTTAAACAAAAAGTTCAAGGTTTCTGTGGAAAGAGTAACAAACCCACCAGGATTTCAAGGGTGCATTTTCCCATGAATCCCTCTCCGTTCTCGGTGCTGTGGCTGTGAGAACACGGTGGCCTGTCCCACTCATGGCTCCTGTGTTTAACATGATCATATGCAGCTCTCTCTCCCCATTCTCCCCCAATGCATGCTAAATTTAACACTTGTACTACATTCAAGATCTCCTTTGAAACTGCAAATTTTTATATTCATTTGCAAGACATGAAAAACAGGGGTTTAAAACCATTAATCTGGCTGTGATCATTAGTCTGCCGTTGATTTTCCATTTAAATCTTTTCCTGCATCTGTTACATTATAGACTAAAACTCAGTCTCTTGAGCAAGCTGTGTACCCACAGTCAGCTTCTCAGGCAGACAGAAAGTTTTCCCCCAGCCACATAGGGAGGTCAAACAGCACATCTTGGGCACGCACTATAAATAAGTGGTCATGGTCAAGGTCAACAAGATTAATATTTTAAGGAAGGAGATCCAAGCCTCTTCCCCTGCCTGGAGGAGACAAGGGAAGGAGAAGGGAGCCCATGGATCCAATGAGGCTAAGGAAGGGAAGGTCCTTGCTAGCTCGTCATGCCGCAGCAGGAACACCCCTGCCAAGCCGATGGCAAGTCCCTGCCTAAGGGCTGCAGTTCAACAGGGATGAGGGAGCAATTGCAGGAGGACATAGGCAGGTGAACGGTAAACAAAGATGCACCATTTATTTCCTTTCATACAGATGACGTGCAGCCCACGTGCAAAGGAGAGTTCACCAGGCAGGCTGCCAGTGTGCAGTGAGGGGAAGGCAGCCCTCGGCCCACACAAGGGCCTGCGGGATTGAACCTTGGGGAAACACGGGCATCGCTCCCGCCCATCTGCCGCGGAGCGCACAGGCCCTTCCTAGACCAGAAGGGGAAGCAGGAGCCCAGCGCTGCCACAGTGCAGCACTCGGGTAACAGCTGCTGCTGGGCTTCCCGCGGGCTGCATCCAGCTGCACACACCAAGACACCCTGCTCTCGCCTCTGCTCACGGGGAGATTTGCCAAGGGGAAGGCAGCTGGCAAAAGACAGTAAATCCTTCAGCTCAAACTAGCAGAGATCCTGCTGTGCCCCTGCCAGCTCTGATGGTGGGTCAAATAAAGGGCTCTGCACTCCAGGTAGCTCATAAAAAAAGATTAAAGCATCACAGTCAATGAGACAGTTTCCTTCTATTTGCCCACTCAGGCAGAACAATTTCCCCTCCAGATTAATTTCTGCCTTCCTCCACTCAGTGGAGGCACCAGGGTGCACAGGTGGGAGGCAGGGGAAAGGCACACCAGAATAGAGAGGGGCACAGCCGGGAAGGAGGCCCTGTGTTCCTCCTCTCCGCTTACTCTCCCAGCAGTGGACCATTCCTATGGGCTGAGTGTGCTTCCTGCTGTGGCAGCGACACAGACCCATAACCTGCAGTGCAAATATAAGCAAGCCATTACAGAAATAATTTCAAAAGCATTTAGTTGTCACACAACCAAATAATTATTTTCATGAGATTAGAAAGGCCATCCAGACTGACTGGTCTGGGATGGTCCGTGAGACTGGGATGTACCCTCTGCTCCTTGCAAATGTGGCTTTAACTGATAAGTGATCACAAGACAAGCATTAGCGATATGCCTTGTTAAACACCACCAGTAATGCAACAAGGAAACCAGAATACACAGCTAAGGTATGCAAACAACAGATGGATATTCTGCCAAAGCAATACTGCTTTCCTCCAAGGACAGCTATGACCTAGCCCCAAGCTCTGGGGATGGTCATATATCATGTCAGCATTTTCCCACTCTCCCCAAAAAAGGCAAAGCTAGCTCCCCAAAGTTCAATATCCCTTAAACCTCTCCAGAAGAGATAAAAGAGAAAGAAGCAATTCATGAATGTACATGAAGTCCACATGAGGTGTTCTTTTCCATAAAATTTGCAGAGCACCACCCAACTTAAGTCTGTATCAACAAAAAGCACTTGGCCATCTGGAGAATGGAATTCACTGACCAAGTCTCAGGTATGGACCTGCACAAACATTTTTAAAAGATGAAGGTCTACAAAGGAATATATACATATACTTTCACCTCCATGTGCCTAACACCTGTATAGTGCTTCATTCCAGGTAACTAATTACAGCAGGACAAACAACAACACCCTAGGTTACTGACTGCTTAATGAATCAGTTTTGTGGGTGTTAGTTGACGTTTCTCAGAAAATGCAGTGTACTCCTGAAAAACAGTATTACAGAATTCTCTTCAAAAGCATTCAGTTTGTTCTTCCAAGATGACTGACAGGTTAATACCTCTAACGCACTGGAAATATCTGCTGCACAGTCACCAAGAACCCCTGCTCCCATTAGCACAGGCTGAGGTTTCTGTTACCACACCAGGAGTCTCAAGAGAAGAGCAAGATAAACAATCTACATTCTCCTATCTACAGCATCTCTACTGTAACTGCTGCTTACCACACCCGGCACAGCGCCTCAACATTCTTACACCTGGGGTTGAATTTACGGTAAATTCTTTACAAATCTGAACTTTGCTCCCTTGTATCGGAACTTTAATCTCTCAATCTGATTCAGGCTTCTACTAATTGACAGTTAAGTACAACATCTGAGGCTTAAGGTCCTATTATTAAAAGCTATTTCAAAATTGTGTTGAACAGAAAGCATCAGCTTTTAACAGGAGCCTATGTGAACAAACAAAAAGACAAAAGAGTCTTTCTCATGTGGCAAGTGACTATTCACATTTTACTTAGTCTGTTAAGCATATTGCTGCTGTTTTGAAATGTAAGAATAACACAATTTGCAGAAAAACATACTTTTATAAAAAATAATTCCTGTTGAGCAGCACAGGTGTGCCAATACATTTGGCCTCACACCACAATAATAAGGGTCTGCTTTACACTAAGCCCTGCCTAATGCCATGGTCTTCTGGCAAGCACTTAATTCACCTGCACCTTCTGGAAAGAGCCACAGCATTTTAAATATACTTTATTTGCTTCAGACTCATTGAAACTAGCCATAGCACCTCCCAAATAGTGCATCTTTCAGGACTCCATTCCTGTGAGAGCCAAAAGCTTTGTCTTAAGCTCCCTCTGCCCCATGCTGGTCTGGAGATACTGCAGTGCTCTCACAGCCACACAATATCCTGGGTATAAGAAGGTCACTTTAATTAGTGGATGACACTGAGATGATTTCAGAAATGGAGAAGTCTTGCTCTCTCATTTTCTATTTAGCAGCCTGTCCCCAAGTCTCTAATTATATATATTCACACCTCCACATAGAATTTAATGGGAGTAAAAAGACATTGTTCATCTGAAGGCAACACATTTTTCTCCAAAATGTGGAAAGTTGAGTAAAATGTCACAAGGAAAGAAATTCCAGGTGACTTTAGATTATTCAACTGTCCAAAAAAAGTCTTTGCACATACCTTGAAGTGAAAGGTTTCTTTCTATTTAAAGAGTACGTATACTTTTAAGAGTTTGGAATTAAAAATGCATCAAGAAAATGTTCTGTCTCTAAGCTGGTGCAAATCTGCATGGTTCTGCTCAGTTAAAAATATATGTTCAAGTTCTTTATTTCAAAGTTGAGGGAGAATTACTCTTCTCGCACCTATCTCTCAGGAGTTTTGCTAAAAAGGTGAAAAAACAAAACCAAACCAAGGCATGAGGGCAGCACCAGCTTCAGAAAGCCAAAGACAGTCAAATTTCATCAGAACTGTCTGTTTTACCTCTATCAAAATCTACCACTCATTCTTCTAACAAATAATTCTGGTCAGGTTACTTACTGATGTTTCTACAGCTCAGTACAAGTTTAATTTTTCACCTTGAAAAATTTAAGGGATGGGACATTCAATAGATGTGTCAATGTGCTAGCTCTCTAGCACATCTACTTCTGTAATGAGTTCAGCAGTACTTTGAGTCCTGCTTCCAAGCTGTATTCCCACAAACTTCCATTTCTTGGTAATCTGCTAAAGAGACCATTTCAACCAGTTACAGAAACTGAAAGTTCACTTTCTGAACGCTTTTCAAATTGGGCAGTTTTATGCACCTCTGCCATCACAGAGGGAACACAAGACTCAGCAAGACAACATCAAGCAAAACAGGAAGTTTTCTTTACCACAAACGAGTTTCTTACATAGGCTGTTGAAGAAGAGGGTACAAAGTAGGAAGATTTCACTGACAAATTTGATTAGTAGGACTTCAGTGAAAGAGAAAAGAAAACCAAGCCTCCAACATCAAACACGAGCGTGCTACCTCAGGCTCCACCTGAGACTGGGGAGAGGAAGGCCCTGAAGGCACTCAGTGAACCAGTGCTCACGGCAGGAGCACTGCCTGCAATTCTCCTATACCAGGGCAGTGCTCACTCTCAGACAGGAGTCACCAGCGCCCCACCATGACCCTGCAGCTTCCCATGGGCCATTCCCCACCCTGTCCGAGGGTCTGCTTTGGTTCGTAAGACCATAAGCTTCTTCGTCATGCAGATGTTCTGGACTGTGTCCAGCCCACTGTGTTTCCTTGGAAAAGGCCACCACAGCCTTGTGAGAAGAAGGGTGGTCTCGGCCCACAGCTGAGAGCTGCAGGTCCCAGACACCTGCACAGGGTGGATGCAAAACCCAACCACTTCAGCACCGGGACATTCAGGTGTCATGCATCAACTTTGCAAGCACTGGTTTGCTGATTCTTTGGTTGGGTTTTTTGTTGCAACAGCAGGTTCTGTAGGTCCAGCTTCCCTCAAAAACTCTGCTAGAAAGAACATGTCTTTTTTCACTGAAAGCTGAAAAACAACTGCAGTTACTGTGACTGTTAGGCTATTCAAGTGAATGCATATTCGAGATGGGACATCCTGAACTCTGCAAGCCAGAAATACATTTCCAGTGTGTTTAGTTTATTTAAAGAAGGTCAACTGCAGTTCTGTAAACAAAGTATACCTCCAGCACCAAAGGTCTGAAGTCACAAACTGAGCTGGAATATCCATCTCCTTAATGCAAATCCCTTAGTAATCTCAAGAACAGGAAATGAAACAAAAGCCCACAAATAAATTGTATTTCATTCGCTGATCAAAATACCGGACGTTTCTTCCCAGAACCTCTGACCCTTCCTCAATATCTCATGGAAAATAAAGATACGAGGGCTTTCTGCCTAGGATCACATTTTCCTCTCCTATGTGTATCTTCAGCCCTCAGGTCAAAGAAACCTTAGGAGCCAGGAAGAAAAAACCCCACAGTTCCCTCCAGAGCTCAGCTCGCTCACATTGCTCCTCCAGCTACATTCATTGATCCCTTCTCCCACTCTCTCAGCAGGGAAGCACCATGTCCTGACCCTGGGGTTTCCACTCATCAGGGTGCTGCTGCTCCCCTTCATCTTGTGATGCTGGCTCAGCAGGATGACAGCAAAGGTCATCCAGACACCTGAATCTTCTACCATGTTCATGTCCTCCACTGCACACCCATATGGCAGACAACAGAGATACCACATCAATCAGAACCTTCTCTGTCCAAGTAGTGTAGACTATTGGAATTATTTTACCTAATTCTTGTCAACATCTACACTGTGAGATGTCATCATACTACTATCAATCCACAGGATCATTTTCCAAATGCTCAGTGATTAAAGTGCCCCACTAGCCTCCCTCCTTACTGAGGGAGGACACTTCAGTTGACCTTAGTTTGGACTTTGCCCTCCTTACTCTTCTGGCATGTTCTCCCTCTCTTTTAGTTTTTACAGCAAACAACAACCACCTAGTGCTTTCTCTGTGTCAGAACAGCCTCTCTGTGTGCTATTAATGCTGCAGGTTCCTTCTGGCAAGTGCCTTCCAGGAGATGTCTCTAGAAGTGAGAGACAAAAGCTCTTTTTTGTGCTAAGAGGGTTGGCATCTACTCTTCATGCCATCACTTGCTCACAGCTACACTTCACAGATTCAGCTCTCTTGCTCCCTTATTCCTTCTCACCATTGCTGACTGAGACACATTCCCCTACTTAAATTCTGCTTGAGCTCAAGTTGTGAAGCATTAAAATGTTTTTAATTTCCCAGGAAATGAAGATTTAGACAGACTGTTCTCACTTTTCCAAATTACAAGCACACACAGAGCCTTCCCCTGCTCAGTACATCATTAGTATTTCTTTCCAAGAATTTCACTGCTTGCCAAATATACTATTTTCAGGAAAATGTGCTTGGTGTAAAATCTTGCACGGAGGTGTTCATTAGCCAAATGCCGCTCATTTTGCATAGTCTTTTTTTTTCTAGTTTGGATCCTTAGGAACATCCTGGGAGGCTAACGGATGGAAAGATTTGTGTAAAATGAGCCACGCATTTGCTATGAAATATAGACAAATGGGCATAAGCACCAGCTGCCAGGGATGGATGCAGGCAAACATGGACAAGGCAGCACATGGAATGAACAGGAGGAAAGTGCAGCTCTGAGCAAAAAGAGTCTTCAGGAACACCAATGTCCTGCCAGTCACACACTCCAATAGAGATGGGACCTCCTGGACAGCTACAACTTGTATCTTCAGCAGATGAGGAGAAAACAGTCTATTACTGGGCTGCTTCTGAAACAAATTTACCCACAGGCACAGGAAAAGAAGATGACTTGAAGAAGCTTTTTCTGCCGTGGTCATTCATGTGACCTTCTGACAGGAAATTAAACTCCCAACCCCATCCATTTAAAAATAGGAAGGAATTAACCCCATGTTTCAGTTAACAAGAAAACCACAGTGTTGACCACAAAGACTTGCCTGACTCTGCTTCTGCAGAACTTTTATGCAGGTAAGTTGGTAGCTTGTTACACAGACTATTGCAGCTTTAGGGGTAAAAAACAAACCCAAACAAAACAAACATCAAGATTAGTTCAGTTTTGCATTGTTTTTACACAAATGCAGGGGGAAAAGTTAACATAGACATTTTCACATTTGGAAAGCCAAAACCATACATCTTAGTCCATGTTATATCCCCATATTAAAACCACAGACTACAGCTGGTGCTGCAGATACTTGAAGCCTTAAAAAATCATGTCACGTATTTAAATGTTCATGTTCTAAGACCCCTTTTAAACTCCTTTACCAAGCTCAATGACACTTGAGAATTTGTTTTAAAAAACTGCGTGTTTCAGCCAAGATTAGATTTGACTTCAGAATCTGCTCACATGCCTAAGACTACAGAACAATTCAAAATTTGTGCATCCCACGACCAATCTACCCATGAACCTGGAATTATGACATTCTAGTGTAAAACATTTCCTCTAATTTATAAGCCTTATCTGAGATAACATGGTGACTGATGCTAGAGTAAAGAAGTTCTTCCAAATTTCATTTCAGATTAAATATCTGATTTTCAGCATACGCAAAAGGGGGGGAAAGTGCTCTGGTTAGAACATGAAGCTGACATTTTGGAAATGCCAGCGGACTGGTTTCTAATTTTTGCCAGAGGAAAGACTACTAATATGTCTTTGCTTCTTTCAGCATTCCCAAATTTTCCTTGTCATCATTTTGAAATAGTGGGAGTCATCCCTCACAGTACTGCAACCCCCAAGCCTCTCTGATACCAAAACTGACAGCTACATAGCAGAAGCTGTGAAAATTGTTTTCTCTCTGTCAGCAGAGCATAGACATCTTAAAATAGGGAAAAAAAACCAGAGGTATGGAAAAGAATTCTGAGTGTCTTGAAAAACACCTGAACCAAACCTTTGAGAATAGCCAACAAATATGCTAGTTCAGATACACTGAGCATCTAAGTGACTAAAAATTGAACCTAACCAAGAAATCCTCTGAAAATGAATAGCTACTGTACTTCATATTCACAGACAGCAGCAGCAAAAAGGCCACACATTCACCTACAAACCATGACAGGCTGGAGGCTATACCAAAGGCAAGGGAAGCCCTCAGTGGAGCTCAGAGAGTCGATGTGATCTACCTTTTCAGTTTACTCAGCTGACAAGTAATAAGGGCAAACTGTTCATCTTCTGCAGAAATTATGTGAAATGGCACTGTACAAAAGCACTTGAGTTGGATTAAGAGTAACTGAAAGAAGCTGGCTGATTAGGAGTGAGTTGCATTAGGCACCGAGGTGTTTAAACAAAGATTAGGAAAGAGTACATGTGTTTCAGCCAGGAGAACTGAAATAATTAAACATCACTAATCCCATTGTGGGGTGCAGTACAGAGAGCAGTGCTGGAACATAAGGCCACAAATGGAGACTGTACCAGGACTGTCTGGCACAGAATACGAGAGTTCCTTTCTGCGCAACACAATGTAGCTTAACTTTTTTCCTGAAAAAACAGATTGACAGATATTGTGTACAGGTTGAAGAAAATAATCTTCAGGGCATTTCCTTGGGCATTTTTCCATACAGATTGGATGAACTTAAAAAACATAGGGTCTCAACAGGTTCCATCTGCTCATGATATTCCCTCCTATAGCACATAGGCACATCAGGTACCTAACACTGCACCTCCACTCCCCCACATCCACGCCAGCAGCACCAGGGCCTACAGTGGTGGGAGGGAGGTGAAGAAGCAGCAGGGAGAGAAGGGAAGGCAGAACTGGAAGACTGGAAGGAGAACCACAGTCACCAGAGAGCCACTGAAGGGCTGCAGTAAAAGGAGAGTGAGCAAGAGGAAAGGACAACCAGCCACTAACTGAATTAAAACACACAAGAATCTCCAGGTTACCAAAAAGTAAACTGCAGGTGAAGGAACAATGCTGTGGAGGTTCTCCCCATAGCTCCATTGGAGGCTGTCACTTGGGAAGCCTGACACCTCTGTCAGTATCAGAGATGTGGAAAACATCAAAGGGTTGGAAAACAGCAGAGGTTTTTTTACCCTCAAAATTTACAGTATGTCTATTAATTTCTCCCACAAAAAATTCGCCTTTGTTTTCACCTTCAATACGAAAGATAAGAAAAAACTAAATTTGAAAAAGAAGGAAGATTTAAAAAAAAAAAAGAAATATCAGAGAGCTAAGGAGCTCAACTTATGAAAATAACAGGAAGAGGTCTTTCCTGTGACCCAAAGCACATCCCCAAAAGACCTCTTCACCTCTTCCATAGACACAGTGAAGAAACAGTATGTTTTCCAGCATGGCAGCTAAGCTGCTGCCCATTCTGTTCTAAAAGCATAATTATTCTGTTGACCAGAAATCCCTATGGCAACTCTCCACTGCATAAGCCATAAGCCTTTTTTTTTTTTTTTTTTT